>JAUCNO010000353.1:1446638-1463540 GCA_032353835.1 Enteromius viviparus
GTCAAAAACATTAATTTCTTTGCGACTGAAGACAGAAAGACATGGACATCTGGGATGACATGGTGGTGAGTAAATTATCAGCAAAAGTTTTTTTGAAAGTGAACTTCTCCTTTAATGTTTTAATGGCTGACGGTCCTCCTGAAGCTCGCGCACCTGGCCTCTCAGAAGACCTGCATCATGATCGCTGCTCTGCTCTGTGAAACAACCTCTTAATACATGCCTGGAAACCACAGTCAAATATTTATCATCTCTGGCTCCCTCTGACAAATATTCTCTTTTGCAAAGAAACTTTCTTTTATGTTTAGCCACAAATGTCAAAACACAGAGAGAATCGCGCATCATCTCATTGTCACTGCTCAGCTGGACGCATCAATTATTGATAGAGAAAGTTTAAAGCGTTGACGTGAAATTTCACAGCGAGTCCTGCAGTGCGACGTGCTCTTCTGCTGAATATAGCCTGTTATAATCATCAGAATGATATTATTTATTAGACTGCTTTGCAGGTTTATAGTTTGTATTAAAAATGATATTATTTGAAGTGTGTACTACAGTTCAACGGTTTTAGATCAGATGTTTTTGAATGCAGTCTCTGCAAGGCTGCACTTATTGAATGGGGAAAAAAAATACCGTACAAGTAGTAATATTTTAAAGTATTATTACAACTTAGAATAGCTGTTGTTTATGTGATTATATTTTAAAAGCCTTTAGTGCCAAATGATCGTTTTAGAAATAATTCCTACTCAAACGTTTCTGGTTGTTATTTATGCTGAAAATATATACTTCATATTCCTTGTGTTAACCATGATTTGGCATATGTATATATATATGTATATATATATATATATATATATATATATATATATCATAATTAAAATAAATTATTTTAAAATAACATACATTTAAATAAGACACTTGCTAAAAATGATTTGTTTACCTGCATGATGTGACCATTGACCATCCAACATCAGAGAACCCTGAACTTTGCAAATATGATACATAATTATTAAATATTTACTTTAAAATACTGGATGTTCTTCAAGTAAACCGGTGAAAAGTGTTCAGATGACAAAGGCGTTTAGGAATGCCTGCATTCGGGTTAATATAAAACAATTTGAATGCGTTTGAAAGACAAAGCGTTCCTGGGACATGGTTGACTAACCCACTGAGTGAAAACTGATGATGAGGAAAAAATAATAGCCCATGCTATTTCCAGTCATCTTTTCTAGACTCTATACACAGCAACAAAAAGAGGAAGCCTCACCTTGCATCGTCATTTCAAACAAACACAAACCCTTCCGGGTGTTTCCTCGCAGGGCTGAGCGTTAAATATGCATGATTTTACAGCTTCTGCTGCTGGCACAGCCTCACACAGCCTATGTCAAAAGGCATTGTAAGCTATTATTATACAGCTTTTGGGAATATTTTCTTGTGCACTGTTTCAGATAAACAGTTCCTGTACTTATTAACCAGGATATAGATACCCTGTCAGGGCCGATAACCAACTGACTGTACATAGTTTAATGGAACCATACTTATTAGTAAACATTTATGGCATGTTATGCTTTTGTGCATTTCTTTGTTTAAAATAAATGAAACGTATATATTGAATCTGGGGATTATTGTATGTTTTGTCACTCCTGTTCTGATTTCAAAGCAGGAATATTTGTGTTCAGAACGCATAACCTTCATTATAATCACAAATCACTATGTGTGCCTTCAAACCACAGATAGCTTCTGTGGGCCTCAAACACTTCTGACAATAGGAGAAAATGTATGATTTAAAGTAACTTGAAAAAATGATATTAAAAAAGATGTTTTGCAGAATGTCCATGTCACGAGTGCCCTCAAGCTCCACTAGAGGGCACCCGCATCCACCATACCTCCCATGGACTCAAACTCACAAAGACTCAGTTTCCCACAATACATCACTCTCTCACACCTGTCAGCAATCTGCACTCATGCACTCACAGCTGTCCCTTGTTTGTTTTCTCTGTAGGACTGTTCCCTGTCTCCTTCGTACCAGTCCATTTAATGAAACTTTTGGTAACACTTTATTTTAAGGTGTCCTTGTTGCACGTTATATGTTCTTTCTATTGTAACAACATAAATGATGGATAATTACATAGAAGTAACCCAAAAACAAACTCTAATCCTAAGCATATAGTAAGTACATGTATTTAATTAGCATTACTCTGTACTTAATTACACTGTAACAAGGACACTTTAAAATTAAGTGTATTTGAAGTAATTTTTAATGAAATTGAAGCTTGAATGGACTGATACTGAAAAGGCTAGGAAACATCATTAAAATATGAATTAAATAAAATGTTAGTAAAACAGCTAGCCTAGTGAAATAAGCATGAACCATTTCGATATGTGTTGTATCAAATGTAAAGTGATTCACATCAGTGTTTTAAAATGTTAATTACAATAAAGAGCTGGCTCTGAACAACACAAAGGAGTTTGCTATTTTAAGATGTAATTTCCATTTCCTTCATTTCCATTACAAAATGATAGGCTATCAAACCCAATACATAATCTGACATTTGGTGAAAATGACGCTGTGATGGGATTTTCACAGAACAAACTGAACCGACTCCTTTTTGATGCAGGAATATGACTCTGCTGGATAGTGTTAGTGAACACATTTAATGGGTCAAACTACTAATAATGTGTTCAGATATATATTTAACATTCTCAATGTAAATAAGTTCTAGATATAGATATATTTAGCCCAATTGATATGACAATTTGTGAAGGCGGCGTCCTAAGCTCACACCTTTAATGCAACCAAAATGATAAAGTACTGTTAACTCTATGTATTTACTATATTAGGGTTTGGCTTCGGGTTACACTTTTATGTATTAAGGGTTTGTTATTATAATAGCAAGTAGGCTACACGAAGGACACCGTAAACCAAACACGCTTGTTTGTATCTGCGCGAGGGCTCACGCGTCTTGCTGTCACGCACCTCGGCGCTCACTGATACGCGTGACGCCGAGGAATTCTGGAGTGCTCGCGCGCCTGTGACGTCGCGTGAAGCGTTGTGGCTCCCTCACACACACGCACACAAACATACAGACACACACGCTCCAGATCCACGGGGCGAAAGAGAGGCGGCAGCATGTCCGCGGTAATGAGCGGCTTGGTGAACATGGCGAGTCTCGCGGATTTCGAGCCGCTCGCAGCGGTGATTCCCGCCACCAAAGTTGAGATCACCGTGTCGTGCAGGTGAGTGGCGCGCTTCGGGGTTGATTCCGAACGCTCAGCGCGTGCGGGTTCGAGCGCGGTGATAATCGGAGGGCTGTATCAGCGTTTTCCATAACGCGTTTCAATGACTTTTTATGACCGTTCCTGCTTGTGTTTCTTTCAAGGCTCTGCAAATTTGTTTGATTGCAAATTAATCATCTCATGCTGATATTAAAACAAATGTCATGTCAGTCATGCATCAGTCATGAGGGCTCATTTGAGTGATTTATAATAGTCTATGCAATAAATGAAATGTCTATATAGACTCTCTTTCCCTATATATAGCCTAATGTACTACTAGAACTTCAGATTTGATTGTGCTGCATCCAAATGCATGATAACAGGGCACTCGATATCAGGTGTTAGGCTATTCATGGGTTATGCCTATTTTTTGACTAGTTACGATGTGGTTATTTACAATAACATGCAGCTGGCTATGAGGTGCATAAGGTTTTTGAATGCAATAATGCTAAAAGGGTTCCATCTATATGATACCGAATGCATATGTAAAGGATTTATGATGTATTCCATCAGACAGTTCGTCAGTATTGCATAATAGTTGCAACCATAAAGCATTGACGTCTTGAGATGCATTGAGTTTATCTCTTTAACTTCCTTTTGACCTCAGAATTTAAATCAGAAGCTTTGTTCAAAGCTCACAATGGACACGCATTGATATGTAAAAACTCCTGAATAACTGGAGTAATTCGGTCTATTCATTGTTCATTATTAAAATGCATCTCTATTCACACCTGAGATGAGTGCTGAGAGAGCAGCGGTCCGCTGGGAATATATGAGATGATTGTGTCTGTTATTTTCAAGGAGGACCAAAACCACACTCGCACTCTAGTTCTGCACCTTATGATTTATTGTTAGTCATGCATACCTTACATTTATTGAATTTCATACATTTTTTTTAAACACATCACTTGAAAGATATTAAAAAAGCTGTGTTTGTCAGATTTAATGTAAAATACAATAGTGATATTTCACACTTTCTTTATACTTGTATTACTACTGTATATTTATAGGATATGCATTGTTATTTGTAAGACATTTACAAGTATTTTTTACATAAATTTTACAGTAATTTAATTGTTTAACAATGCAAAATAAAAAGTTATAGGATACCAGTACATAATTGTTTTATTATTCTTAATAAATTTGTATTTCGTACATAATTTCAATCAATAATAAAATTAATTCCAGTACAGTTTTAAATGAAACTGACTAACATTTATAGTGCATGAAATGTGTCTTCTTTAAGCTGTATCACATTATGTTTTACATTCTAGAACAATTTACTGTACAACACAAAATTACATGAGCTATTTTTTATAACTATTATTTTTTTTTAAATTGGAATATGCAATGCAGTTTCAACACGAGTTAGGCCTTAATAAAATACCTAAGTTAGGAGTGGTGAAGGTGAAACAAAAGCTAGTCCTGGGTTCTGCAGTGAAGCAGCAGAGAGAGCTTGTATCGACTGATTGACTATTTCATGTGAGCATATCGAAGCGGGACCCTCCGTGTCGGAGGTCGTGTCGATACACACCGCCAGAGAACGAGGCAAAGGACAGCAAACCGGAGAAGAATAGGCTTTTTCAGCCCGACTGCATCTGTCGGTCAAAATCAGAAATGCAATCAGCAGTAAACCACTTTAGAGTTTAAAACATTTTCACCAGAAACCCTCTGTTTATTTATTAAGAGTCAATTAGGCAGGATAGGAGTGCTGTGTGTCTCATTCAAACTCAATAAATAAACATAAAAAATGTTAAATAGTCCAGAAATGCTGGAAAGTGGAAATTTACTCAAAATTGCATGTTTTATAAATGGTGGAATCAACATACCTAGAAGTAAAAAATAAAATAAAATTAGAAAGAAAAAAAAAAAATTATTATAATTATTATTTGTTTTTTTTTATTAAAAAGGAGGCAGAAAAATCCCATTCTTTCCAGTATTTTTTTATGGTTTAATATTTTTGTGAGACGAGATACTGTGATTAAAAAACAAAACAAAAACAATTTCATAATATTTCTTGTGCAGGGAATGTTAATTAAATGTTTTTTTGTTTTGCGGCCCTAATACACTGTATCTCTGACAATTTTTTAGCCTGCAAACATATATCGTATCAAATCATATTAAACATAAGCCAGAGCTGTTCCTTAGCAGATATACTACTTAGAATCAATATTGATTGTCGGCACTGTTATAATGTCAGTCTATTTGCTCGTCAATGCGGTGATCTTTACAAAGCGAGGGTTTTGACTCGGGGGACACGTCCTCGTTAGTGCCACTAAACTTTAGCACACTTTGTGCTTTAATTACATTCCTCATGAATTATTCCTCTGTGGTGCAGCACCATGATCTAAATATAAATGTGGAACGAGTCCGGAAGAGGGACGGGCGTAAACATGAATTAAAAGCAGAAGAGCACAGGGAGTGTCGGTGGGCTTGTTTGTGGAAGTGGGCGGAGGGCTCCGCTGTGCTGGGATTTCTAATGGGAATGTGCTGTTTCGTGGGGAACGGCGGTGTAAATGTTTAATGAGGATTCTCGTTCTGGAGCAGCTCCTGTACTCTGCGCTGTAATGGCCAGCTCTTACTTTTTCAGCTGGATTGAAGCATAGCGAGGACAAACTCATGTTTAACCCTCGAGTATAACCTGGAAGAAGCATTGAGCACAGTGTATAATATACAGATCAAATAACCCACTGAGTGATAGAAATGTATGTGTTCATCAGTGGTTGATGCGTATTTAAAATATTACCAACACGCTTCTTAAAAAGGAAATGATTTTGGTAAAATGCTGTGTGTCCTTGTGTCCCAGGAAAGAGGAGTTTCGCAAAGAACAGTCTTAAGTGAACCAAATACAGACTCACAAGTAGGAACACACACACGTAGCATTAGTCAGTGTATTTTTTGTGATCATGTATCAATGTTCAATCAAAATATTTTATAGTACTTTTCTTTGGGCAACAGTTGATTGATTTTATTTATTAAAGTCCCAAATATTAATTTACTTCATACTACAGCATTAAAAAAAACTTTCTTAGTAAAAAGTTTGTCCCCAAATCTTGTGTCAACTCTGTTACCATACCATATTTTGCCTTTAAATTGGTGAAATTACCTCTCAGAATTGTCTAAGTTACAGGAAATGATGTCACTTTCACTCAATGATAACATCTGAGCACTATCTGTGCTCTCTCTGAGAAAATATTGAAATCTAAAAACTTCTTACACAAAGAGTAATTTTTAAAACGTCAACTCTGTTACCACAATATAAAAAGGAATACAGAATTTATTACTGATCTCACATGAAGTTATTTAAAGCTCTTTTAATCATGTTTTCATAAGTGTCATGTTTTCTTAGCGTTTATGCCAGCAAGCGTAGTTTTTGGAAAGAAATTAATAAAAATGTCAATTCTGTTACCCTTTTTTCTCTATTGTAAGTAACAGAGTTGACGGTGACATAAGTTTACATACCCCTTGCAAAATGTTAATAATTGAAACAAAATAAGAGGGATTATGAAAACTGACAATATTTATTCATTTATGAACTTTTGAATGCTGTCATATTTATCATTACAGTTGCTAAATTATACATTCACAAAACATCTGTTATGTGAAACAACTTATTCAGCACAGTGCTAAAATGTACTCATATATAATATAAAAGTTTGAATTGGTGACTTCACCTAATAATTGTATAATTATTATGCTTTCGTATATGGTTTATATAATTTCGAGTCTGTTATAAATATGTTTTTTTGCCATGGCAGTCTTGGAACTTTTTTTGGTTTATTAAGGTTTTACTGTTATTGATGTAATGATCTGCACAATCAGAAGAGCTTAGTGAGCCGGAGATTTCCTTCAGTGATTCACCAACAGATCAATATTACATTTGTTTTTCCTCACAACGTCACTCTGATTCTTCATCCACTCTGTAGCTATTTGTATTTATTTATTGCATTCATTGTGTTCAAATTTGCTCATTCATGTCATTTCCTGCCCTTCCATTAATAAGGAACCAAACCTAAATAAGACTAATCTCTGAAAACGAATATTTCTCAGTCAGTGCGTCTGTGACACACAGTATTAAATGATTCTTGCAAGAAAGATGGAAAGTGATATCACCAATTCTCTCTCTCTTCTGAGATGCTTCGTTCTTTCATGCGCACGTTGCAGTTCCAATCACGAATCCATTACGACACAATGCATTGCATTGAATCACAATGATGTATATTGCATCTTGGGATAGTTTACAATATAATACCTGAAAGGTTACAATGGCTGAGTACAACAAGCAGAAATTAATTAGATATTGTGTGTTTGAAAAAATACAAATCCCTCATTAAAACATTTTAAGCCATAAATGTTCAATTTAGTTTATCCCATCACATCAAAATCCACCCACATATTTGTTTATTTGTAAACAATGCTTGAACGGTGCAGATTTCCCTCCCGATTCAGATTTGTGGTCTTTAATGTCTTCTGTTTCTTTCTTTATCTACAGAAACCTCTTGGACAGAGACACCTTCTCAAAATCTGATCCAAGTAAGTTTTTTGGTGTTATACCATATCGCATGTTCGTTTAGTCTACCAAGCATTGAGACAGACACGAAGATGGGTTTTTATATGACAACACTAGACGTTGCTTAGAGCAGTCTGGGCTGAAATCATGATGCTGTTACTGCTCATCATCAGAGCACTGATCACCGTAGGGAGCATCATCAGTGTGCAATATCTTACCTGCCTGCCTGCTAATTATTATGCTGTTTTATTAGAAAGCTTGATTGCGCATGAAACCCTGCTGTATGTGCATATGCTTTCATATGCAGGAGAGTATGATATTTGCGTTTGCACGTGTTGTGTGTTCACGTGGGTTGTGGTGTCATTGTGTAATCCAGATGTTGTGTTCAGCTAACATCCGCAGCTTTAATGAACATACAGATGCGTTTGACTGCAGGCATTGTTCATTCTGCTGTATGGCTGATTACACTGACTGTTTTTGACACACACAAACACACATTGTATGCTCTAAAAGATTTAGTTTTGATTATTTCTCTTCTAAGAAAATTATATTTTCCTCTTAAAATTGGGCCAGCTATGTTGTTTGAAAAGTGCATGCTTTTCTCTCCCATCGTCCCATTACTAGACAGGTCTTTTTAAAGGTGCTCTATGAGATGTTGCAGGATTTTAGCTCGATTTCATTTTTATCTCAAATCGTATGCATCACCCCTTGATCGTCTTGCTGTCTGCCCTCTGAATACTGTCTTGAAAGACACCACAGAGGCTGCAATACCAAAACAAACACTAGGGGCACAGGATGTGCACCAAAGCAAAAACAAACTTCGGCCAACCAATCGGCAAGAAGAGGTGGAGTTTAATGCGCATGCACATAATAGAGTTAATTGTACAGCGTGAATCTGAGAGTGGGTTAGCGGAATACTTTGTATTATTTTGGGAAAATGGCTGAGGCACGGCTGAAGAAAAGACGCTCGGAGAAATATGAGGCAAGAAGAAGAGAAATCGAGAAGAAACGAAACAAGACCCGGATTTATATTGGGGATTCGTTTCAACGGTGGAGAGAACTCCGCCATCAAAAGGACTTCCAAACCGATGCACAGGTGGCAAGTTTTTTATTTTTATTTAGACATGTTAGCTTGATGTTAGCTCTGTTACTGTCTCTCTTGGGTTAGCACTACCTTTCGTATCAATGCCCTTTGAGCGTTCACGGCAGTTACAGAAACACTGGGGGGAGGGGGAGCTTGCTCTGTTTTGTTTTGTATTTACGTGAAACGTCAGCGGAAGTGAGGTCAAACAGCATCGCATAGAGCAAATTTAAGCCAGTTCAGTAATTAGCAGTTAATCTGCGTCACCTGTTTTCAGATGGAGTAGCATTTACTACACCATGACGTAGGTCTCTGAAAAGCTACACAAAAATTGTTGAAAAAAGATTTAGTCGATTTCATAATCACATGATTATATTGTCTGTGATTTTGACAGCTGTTTGCTTATCTTCTCCGTGAACTACAGCTCTGTGTAGCAAATGCTGCTCCATCTGAGAGCACGTGAAAATAACAAATTGAGTTGCATGTTTTTACTCCAAACGTCAGTCGAGTGTTTCGAATAAATCTTGATGTGGCTTCTTAAACAGAATAATCAAGGCGGACAATATTTTATTGTATTCTAAGCAGTGATTAATTCGATGTCCTTTAGATTTTCAACATAGATATACTTTATTATGATGAAAAGTATAATAATAAGGTCTCAGACAAACCATATATTGCCATAGCTGTGTGTTGTTTTAGTCAAGTGGAATCAATGCATTTAAGCATTTAAATCTGTTCATTCAGCTGCAGCGATAGCCATTTCCTTGTTTCTTCTTCGGGGTATACAGTATTTGGAGTTTCTGTGTGAGAGCGCCCTCTGGCCTTCAGATGGAGATTTACTACTGATCACAGAACTGTGCTTCACTAAAAGACATGCATTATCTTCGCTGCTTTTGCTTAATCGCTATTACGATTTTGTGTCAATATATCATGCAGCTCTACCTTTTTCTAAAAACGCATTTTGTTTCTGTGCCTTTAAGAATTCTAATGCAAATGAGCTTTGTGCTGATTGGCTAAGCTCTGTGTACTCGTGTAGCTCACGATCATCAACACAGGTCAGGTTTCTTAATGCTGATTAAGTATATGTATGTAAAAGAGGGTGCTTTTATGCTCAATTGCTCAAGGCTGTAATGTCATCAATCAATCAATCACATTTATTTTTTATAGCGCTTTTAACAATACAGATTGTAGCAAAGCACTGAACATTATCAGGTAGGAGAACAGAGTGATGCTAATATATAATGATAAGAATTAAACTATTTATTTATCAAATGCAGAGGCGGTCTCTGTAGTCAAGACGACGATAATCACTAGAAATCTGGTGTCCCCAACTAAGCAAGCCAGAGGAGACAGCGGCAAGGATCCAAAACCCCATCCAGAGAACCAGGCTTAGTTGGGTCCAGTTCTCCTTTGTGCCCGGACACCCAGCACCTAAATCCCAGTTCATGTCAGATTGTGTAAAGGACTTATAGTGTGTGTGTGTGTGTGGTTTCGGTGATATGTCCACGGAGCTCATCTAGGTGTTCTGGTGAAGATCATCTCTTTGTGCTGGTACAACATCTGATCTGGATACGGACTGAGGAACAGAATAAGAGAGAGACAGACTAATATTAGCGTAGAGGCTATTCTTTTTACAATGTAACGAGTGCATCATGTGTTAAGGGGAGTGTTCCCGGTTTTAGGCTGATTTAATTAGTGCAGCCTAACAATCCTTTAACGGATTTGATTAATAAATGTGTATCAGTGTGTTATGTGTATGCCAGAGTAAAGAGATGTGTCTTTAATCTAGATTTAAACTGACAAGAGTGTGTCTGCCTCTCGAACAGTATTTGGTCAATTGTTCCAGAGTTTGGGTGCTAAATAAGAAAAGGATCTGCCACCTGCAATAGATTTTGATATTCTAGGTATTATCAGATGGCCAGAGTTTTGAGAACGCAGCAGAAGTCAGGGTTGGGATCAATTCAGGAATGAACTCAACAATTCGAATTCAAAGAAGGAAATGGAATTGGATTTGGAATTAAACAACAATTAAAGGAAACAGAATAAGGAAGTGGAATTCAATTCAGGAAGAATTCCACTGAATTCTGTTTATTGCTGAGCATTTATTTGTCATTGCATTTAAAGACATACATTTGAACTTTATTTATGATGATTTACAAATATCAAGCAATGTAAGAAATAGAGTTGATCAAATGCAAGTAAATAAAAATGAGAACAGTACATTATGAATTAATAATTGAATGACAGTGGTGATACATTTCTGAATACATTCAATATATGATTACCAAATGTTTTGGTCTTGATTGAATCTTTATTATTAATTCAATTACATGGTGAATTTCCATGTATTTCAATTACATAACTTTAACATAAACAAATAAAATACGCTTAATGTTCAAATTCAAATGCATCGGTGTAGAAACACATGAACCCTGAGCAGTGTGGAGACTTTTGATCTTACCTGTTTTATTCACACACAACTGATGCATTTGAATCACATTAAGTTGATTTGATTTGTGTTTGTTAAAGTTATGTAATGTAAATACATGGAAATTCACCATGCAATTGAATTCCTGAATTGAATTCCACTTCCTGTAATTCCAATTCAATTCCAATTTTGTTTCCTTTAATTGTTGTTTAATTCCAACTCCAATTGCATTTCCTTCTTTGAATTCGAATTGTTGAGTTCATTCCTGAATTGACCCCAACCCTGAACTAATCCACCCATTACAAAGAACCAAATTCAGATGCATAGGTGCCTGAGGAGTTTACTGTAAGACAAGAACCATGCCTATAGTTTATATATATATATATATATATATATAGGTCTATATATTGTGGCGGGAATCCCGATGACCAATCACCGTTGCCCTGGCAACCAACCACTCACACCTGGAAACACTCAGCACAACCAATCGGTCACAGTTTGGAACCAAATATTAGCTGGCCTTCCAGCCCAGAAGACTGAGAACTATCTCAGATAGTGTGTGAACTTACTGCTCTCTCTATCATTTGCCTCCACAGACTTCCTGGATCCACTCACCTGGGAACAGCACTTTTTTGCACCTACCCCTCACAGGACAAGTCACTGGGAAGCACAAGGAGAAATGGATTCACTTCTGCACCGATCACCAAAGACGCCACCATCAACATTTTTTGTTTACCTGCCGCTATTGTCAATAAATATCACCCTCTGGGGCTCACTGAAGTCTTGCTCTCTCGTGCAGTTCCTTGCCAGGCCACTATACATATATATATATATTAGTACGTAGGTCAGTAGCTTAGTAAGAATTCATTGAGAGAAGGTCAGCAGGGCACCTCTCTTTTACTGACTGATTTTCATATTCACAATAGTAACAGAGACTTAACGTTTAAGGGAAGCGTTTCGAGAGGCAAATCCTCGTGGGACAGGCTTCTGAAAACAGCATGCATTGTGTATATTTCTGGTCCTGTATTAATAGATGTTTCATGCACTTCATTGGTTTCATTTTCTTTTGTTTGTCTACTGAGACTTAAAATACCTCCGCTTTTTAAAATAAAGCATGCTTTGCATTGTGCTTTATCTCTGAATGGTTCTAAACATGGAGACTTACAGTTTTAGATTTCACAGATAAAGACAAGTGTGTGAGGCTAAATGTTTAGAAAGTCGAGAGCGTTTATACTGTCTTCTTCTACAATGAACAGCTAATAACACCTTGGCACGCTATACAGTATACAGTATGTTGTATTGTATCACATGTAATTTTTAATGTAATTACTGCAGCAGACACAAGTATTAAGCATCAAGTTTTATTACAGTTTTAAGCTTTAGAGTGTAAAACATTGTGCAGAACTCTCTTTTAACGTGAGGAACTATTAAAGTAGTCACTGTGAAAACGTCACGTTTAAATCTGATGATGGCATGAGGAACAGGATACTTTTTTTTTTTTAGGAGCTGATTGCCTTTGACCCACTTGTTATTAAAACACTTCCTTCATACCTGAAAAGTCTGCCATAGCTAAAGAAAAAGACATATTTTGAATTTTTACTTGCACATTAAACACAGAGTTTTACATGGACACAAATTCCATCTTCACACAAGTGAAGGATTTTCATTGGAGGATACAGTTATCTAACCCACACCTGTGCTTCATCTGTCAGACACAAATAACCCAGGATTCAGTTCACGTATTCTCAAAGAGACGATCACATCTCGGTCATATTTCTTAGATAGATACAGTAGATAGATAGATAGATATATGGAGTCACATTTTTATTTCATAGGTAGATCAAAAGCTCTTATTCTGATCCACAAAATAGTAGTTGTGTTGATCCTACAGTACAATCAAGATTAAAATAAGATTTTTATATCATATCAGTCTTAAACATTATGAGATTACTCCTTTTTCCCTGAGTGTGGAAAACACCTCTGTTTGTTCAAAAGGAAACTCTGGAAAGGAAACGGTGCTTTACTGGAATACATTAATTATGAATTCATACCAAAGAAGTGGAGAGAGACCGAGAAATTAGATAAACTCTCAGAAATAAAAGTACAAAATCTGTCATTGGTGTGGTACCCTTTTTAAAAAGTGACATATTTGTAACCAAAGGGTTCATTTTGGTACCTCTTAAAAGTCTACATATTTGAATGTAATAAAGGTGTACCTTTTGAAAAGTGATTTTGTACCTTTATTTCTGAAAATAAAAAATAAATAAATAAATAATGATAATTATAAATAAAAAGTCCTTACAACTGAGTCTCCTTTGTTGATAGTATTTCTTGAAAATCTGAGTTGAATGAGTTATATATTATTATAATTATGAAGAGAGATTATAATAGCAAACTATAACTGATAGGGCTAATTGTTAACTAAGTAGGTTACTTTATGTTTATGGAGTTTATAGATATCATTAAGGGAATGAGCTACTACTAAATAAACAATAAGCTTCTCTAGTAGTACAATATTTGTCTTGCAGTATTAAATATGGCCACTAGATGGCATGCGTGATTAAAATAAGTAAATCAAATCCCACATTAGCTGGCAGAATAGATACCTTCTGCACTGATGTCCTGTGACTGCTGGGTAACAGAGATACTGGAGGTAAAGCTCATTAAATGTGCTTTAGAGTGTGAGAATTTTAGAGAATTAGAGCATAAAAGAGGTTGAAAATAATAATAATAAAAAAGAAATACACACAAATACGCACAAATTAATGAATATCAATGAGTATTTCTAATATGTTTAGTAAATAACAAATGTAAAATAAGGATGGTGCATAAAAATTTAGAATGTTAAAATTGAGGACGGTTTAACGTTTTCTTTAAATACTGGATAGGAATATCGGCCTATTCTCTGTCTCCATTCATCAATGGTGATCCCCATGATACGTTTATAATAATAATAAATTCTTCAAATAATAATAATAATAATAATAATGGGGATGTAGATGATAATAATAAAAATAATAATAAAAATACAGATTTGTAAATAATACATAGGCCTACTGTAAAGAACAGATAAATAGTTAAATTAAAAAACAAATTCTCTGCAATTATTACATTTCTAAATAAAGCCAACGTGAAAAAGGGTGAACAATAACATTGAAATAAATAAAAAATTAATACAAATTAATTCACTTTATCATCATGTAGTCGCATATGTTACAACTATTATCTGTTAGAGTATATGGTATCTGTTATGTAAAATAAATAATTTAGTGATTAAAAATTTTTTAAAGCGGGATTTATGGTTGCAACCTGGCAACCGTATGATCTTGCGAGCAGGTTCGAGCTTTTCCTGGTCACATGACCTGCCGCTCTAACAACATTGGAAAGCGTAACCGCCATAGATTCGCAGCGGAGGAATTCCAGGTGAGACACCTGGCAACCCGTGATCTCGCACTTGATCAGAGAAGGTAGAAACCTGCCAGTGGACCAAGTGCTGAGGTCGATAAACACGAGTTGACATCGGGTAACTGAACCAACTCTCATTGCCCAACTGCGCCATGAGAGCGCTCTGGATTAGGACATATTAATCCAAGGACATTTCGGATGTTTCTTCATGTCATCTCATCTCGTCTCGTTTTGAGAGTTTGCGAACCTGACAGAGTTTGACTGACAGCCGCGAGGTTGACCCGAGGGAGCTGCGTTTAAAACTCTTCACGGATTCAGAAAAGTTTTATGGAGGGATTTTATTGATACATCCAAACAGGTAATGCGTTTTTAGTTTCAGTAATGCCGTGATTAATAATAAACAGGTGTTTTGATGTTTTGAGTTGGTGTTAAGGATTAGCCGCTAAATGCTAATAGCTCAACAACCTGTTGCTCTGTTTCAAAACATTTTCAGCAAACAAGGAAACAATAAACAGTTTAAAAGACAACGTAAACACGCGGATCTACAGAGCAAATCTTTTAAACACAAACTAACTAAGAATATATGTATAAATTAAGTTGTCTTGCAATTGGGTTAATGATAAAGTGATTTCTTTTGAATCAGGTTAGCATCCGTTCAATGATTCACCTTTCCAACATGTCAACATCAAAACTGAAAAATTTAAATTTAATTTAAATTTCTACACTAAGAGTTGATGTGCGAAAAATTCATTGCATTCCCCACATGGTTTCTGTTGTCCTGGGCAAGTTTGAGCAGGTCCAGGTGGTGCTCAGGTTGACACCCACAGAAAGAGCAACCTCAGGCTTTGTTTTTTGTTTTTTTGCTGGAGACACATTGAATCCATATTTATGGCCTGGAATACCATAGTGCTGATTGCTAGTTTAATTGTACAGTTCAAGGAAGGTTGCGTTGCATACATGCAAACTAAATGCAGTGTGACTTTGTAGCTCCATCTGAATGCACGGTTAGTTAATTATAAACCAAAATGTGTCCTGTTGCTGTGATTTTGTTCAATCAGTGGCCTAGTTCAAGCTTGAGTGTGTCCCGTTTAACCTCTATTCATCCTGTCAGTTCATTTAATAATGACAATGAAGAGTTGTTTCGTTTAGCTCAGAGCTCTTGATGCTCTTTAGGAGGATGAACTGCACCGTAATTGTTCCTGAAAAAATGCGGCTGTGATGTTATATTAGTGGCCTGAGACAGTCGCCTTTGAATGTTACTTCAGCATTGTGCAGTTGATGGTTAACTTGTGAGAGTTTAATGGCTAATGGGAGGACTCGGGCTGCATGATTAATTTGTGTTTTTGCAGTTTTTTGCTCACAAAGGTGTTTGTTCAGCTTTGCCTGTTTTGCAGAGTTTAACTAAATTGAAAGAATCTTTATGCTAGGTTTTATTTTGTAAAAAAAAATAATAAAAGGCCAGTGTTTGCACCACCATTCCGCAATAAAATAAATTCTGTCTTACACAATTTTGAGAAATAATTGTAATCTGAATGCGAAAAAAAAAAAAAACTTGGTACAGCAAAATAAAATAAAAATGCTATTTGATTGCTATAAATTGCAGAAGCAAACATATAGGCTACAACTTTAAAAGTTTGGGGTCATTAGGATTAGTATTTATTTAACGTTTGTAAATTGTTGACTTTAATATGCTGGGATGCGTTAAAATATATGTTCTTCTAATAGATGATGTTCTTTTTGAACTTTTTATTAATCAAATAATCCAGGAAATGGCTTCTATATGCAACTATAAAGCAGCACAACTGTTCAATTGTGGATGTGATAATAATAATGTTTAATAATAATAGTAATAACAGGTTTTTTGAACACCAAATCAGCATGTTAGAATGATTTCTGAAGGATGATGTGACCCTGAAGACCCTGTAATAATACTGAAAATGCAACTTTGATCACAGTAATAAATTACATTTTACAATTGACAATTGCTGATGGGCGATACACATCACGATGCTGAGTCGGCATCGCGATCCTCCGCCTTGCCGCAGCAACCAGCTCACGAAAAACACGTTAATCTGTGTTCTGTCAGATTGTCCTACCATTAAAAATAGGTATTACAAATTAAAAACAACTAATTTTGTGTTTTATTATTGTGTACATCTACCTCAACTCTAAACCTACCCTTACAGTAATGCAAATATAGTAATTATG
>JAUCNO010000353.1:1475248-1489353 GCA_032353835.1 Enteromius viviparus
TAACATTGCCGGGTTCAGTCCCAAAATGAGCTCTGTGTGAACAAAAGCCGTAGCCAATGCTGTTACAGATGTGTCATAGTGATTACGTAGTAATTGAACGGATTTCGTTTGCATAAAAAAAAAGGAAATAAATAGAAATGTGCACAAACTGGACTGCAACAGAGACCATGGAGCTATCCAGCATCCGCGCTGAAGCTGAGATCATTCGTCAGCTGAGTGGAACAGTACGTGAAGTAGTGTAGGAGAAAATAAAACGCAAAATACAACAGCGTGGTTTCTAGCTGTTTAACGTTTTTGACTTGTACATTGCATGACATTACCTCACATGTCATTCCAGGAGCTTTTACATGTTGTGTGTGAACGCACGCACAGATTACGGAAAAATCACTGGCAGTGAGAATGAAGCAAATCTAACGACCCGAGAACAATTGGCGGAACACATTACCCGTGTATTTTCGGAAATCTCTTTGTGAAAGCAGCTATAGAAACACCTGCATTGCAAGGACAACATAAATCAAAAAAAAAAAAAAAGTTAACAGTATGATGCAGATTTTATAAACGCTTTAATAGAATCACATGAAATGTTTATTTTGTGTTCACCTACCAATAATGCAAAACTTATTGTGATTCCCTATGAACATGCCTACCTATCTTGATCACATGTGAGGCAGCAGCTGAGCTGCCCTAGTGACAGTGTGACACTTCAATCAGCTTGTGCCGATGAAGGATCTAGATTAGATCTGCTGTCCTTGATCCTGCTCTGCAGGGGGATGTTTCACATCTGCTGTCCCAGGGTTCATAGGGCACATTAGTCTGGTGCTTAAAGCTGCTCCAACCATACAGAGACGAGAACAGAGCGGCGTTCTAATTAAAGAAGCTTATTAGTGGAGGCCTACACAAGTAAACAGTATGCATAGTGTATTCTGTGCAGATAATGATTCTGTAAACCGCAGCAACACTTCAGAAAGGCCAAAAAATGTTTCATATGAAACCCGCGAGCAACTGTGATTACCTTTCCTCTAGTAAAAGCGCTGAGTGTTTATTCTCAGCTAATTATTTACAGTTATTTATTATCAGTGGATTGGTGCCAGCAGTACCATTACGCTGTTTTGGGTGATATTTTTAGCCAGAAATGGCATTTTTCAAAGATTAAAATCCATGCATTTCTGTTAGATAAATATCCATATTTCAAATTAAATAAACACTTTTTTTTTCTCCCTTCAGGTGGATGATGTAAGGTGTATGCGTATGTTTAGCACTGAGGTGATACTTGAGGCTCGATGTGCTGCAGTGATATGCTAAATCCTTGTTGCATAGCTTGCACACAACCATGCTCTTATCGACGCTTTCATCCATTCGTTTTTTATAAAAAAAATTCCCATCCACAGCGCCAACCATCAGCTTCTTTGTCCATGTTCACTCTGGTTTGTTTTTGTCTGAACGCTAGTTGGTGCTCCAGTATAATTGGTCTGCCGAAAATCATCCAGTGAGAAACGTTCCGCGGTGCAAAAATAAGTGTGATTTGAAATACGTAAAAAAAAAAAAAAGTATGCTTTATTTTGGTGTAATCAATTTATCCAAATTAACGCGTTAAAGTCCTGGCCCTAGTTTAAATTTCATTAATTAAAAGGCAAATAATATTTTGCTGAAACTTTTCTGTTTTTCGTACTTTTATTACTTGTGGAAAAACTTAAAACACAATTTTAAATAAGTAAAGAATGTGATTTGAATTTTTTACATTTTATTTAAGTTTAACTTTAAGAAAATGTCTGTTCTTTTTATTTAGCATGCTTTGGTACCGAAATCGTTACACAGAACTGTGGATTTTGGACGGGTATTGGTACAGAATGCTGACATTTTTGTATCGTTACAACACTAGTCCAAAGCGCGAAGAAAATCTATGCTGAATTATGACAATATGATGCATGCAACAAACAATTCGTAAAAACTGAAGAATCAGTTATAAATCTGCTGTCGTCAACAAAAATTAGTACAGAGGACGTCTTGTGACTTTCTGCCAAAATAAAAGCTGAGAAAAGGGAATAGCCTATTCCTTCTAAACATTCTTTAATTTTGTGTTGTAACTTTACTGTTGTTCTGTATAAAGACTAATGATGCTAATAATAATAATAACCGCTTTATTAAAGGAATAGTTTACCCAAAAAAAACATGTTTGGTATTCAGCCACATAATATATTTCAGTAAGTTGTTCTGTTTCGTTCAACAACTCATTCATGTTCATTTTGTACTTGAACTAATAGTAAAGAGAATCAGATGATGTGCTTCTCACTCCCACTTGAATTTTGGAGCTCCCATCAATCTGTTACGCCACAAAAAAAAAAAATTGTTTGAATTGTGTGCTAAAATTGACTGAATTTGAAAGCTGAGACTCAATGTAGCAAGGAACAAAAACTTTGTAGTGATTGAAGAATTGATATCAGTTCATTAAAAAGAAAGTAGATTATGATAAAAAAATCAGTATGTCATCCCAGTCCTGGTGCTCAACCAGATGAACTCGCTGAGTGTTTACACAGACTTCAGTATATGTTGTTTACATGACTATAACCAGTCTAAAGACAAACACTTGTGTTTTTTTGCAGGCAGTTTGCCACTTATGTTGCTTTGTTTAAAGTACCGGTGTGATTCATGCGTACCAGCAGCTCTTGTCAACTCTTGATATTCTGTACTGTCTTTGCTGCTATTGAAACTGAACCTGGTGATTCATTCTTTCTCTCAGTTTTATGTGTTTAGACATACAGAGTAACGCATTGCAATGTTATGTCATTGCTCAGTAGGGCGATCATAGACAGCATTTCTGCACCCTCTGCTCCCCTGTGCCGTTGGAGACCAGCAGTGTTTATGACCGGAGGTGAACCCATCTTCCAGTTTGAAACCCCCTATTGTTTGGTGGAAAGGCTCAGAACAGTTTGAGAATTGAGCCAGTCTGATACAGTAACACAAAGCATACAGATAAAACACTACAGTGTATCTTGTTTAGAATTCCGTTATTAAAAAAATAAAAATGCTTTGAATGTTTCAGAGTGATTACCTCAAAGACACAGTTAAACCATTTAAGAAATCTGCATCTCTTTAAAATACTACAATTACATAACTCATCATCAGTAATGTTTATTGTGCGAGTACTGCGTTATTTTAATTAAATAAAACCATATTTGATTATACAACCAAGGATAAATACATTTCGTCCAGCAGAGTTTTAACACACTGCCATGATGCTGGTAACTGTCATAATTTCAGTAAGTATTTTTAATGTGGGGAAGTCTTCTTTTTTTATTAAGTATTATATAGATTGTTTCTAAGCAACTTTGCATTTTTTTCCCTGTTTATTACTGTAGAGTAATTGCTGCCATGTAATATCCTGAAGGACTATTATGATGCTTAGTAAGACATGATCCTGTCTAGAAGTATGAAGTAATTATCTACATCATATGCAGTTACATAAGAATTTACATGATGACTTAACTGCGATTAAATTAGTAGTTAATAATCTAGTTTTATATAATAATCTGTTATAGCATATACATGTGCCTTGCTGTACTGAGATTGAATCATGTATATGCATCATATGCATATTGCATTTCCTTTATGTTTAATAAAGAAACAAAACACCTACAGTGTAAAAAAATGGATTTGGTAAAATACAAAAAGGGGGAAAAACACTCCAAAAACAAATAAAAAAAGTTGTAAAATATTTTCCATACAGTAATAAATGCATATACAAACTAAATCTAACATTTACTGTAAATATAAAATTAAATATAAGTATTTAATATTAACACATTAGAGTAATATAAAAAATGTATTAAATAACAATTATATTAAAAACATAATATAAATTATAAAATATAATTTCCAAAATAAAAAGTAAAGTTAACCTCTATTTGGAAGCATTTTTTTTTATCATGGTTGATGAATAGTCTTATATTGACTTTTGAATGGACAAGTTCTTTAGATTTAGATTGAATTATATTTCATCAAGTGTTTGAATGGATAACAAATAATATCTGTAAACACTAGGGTCTGTAAGGACTATAGTTATTTACAGTACATGGGATAGTTGAGCATAATTGGTCATTCACTGCATTCGCAGGCAGACAGTTTTCCAAAATGCTTCACAACTCGTACACCCTTTTTCTACACTCCTTAATAATTAAATTAAAGAAAAACACTTAAATCAATATTTAATGTCCATTGTATTTATTTGTTTAAGTGATATGTGAGATTATATAGCCATCTGCTCATTATCGCAAAATAAACCCCTTCGGGCTGTTGGTGTATATTTTGCAATGATGCGTTGACTTTGCATTCACCCTTCCTTCCTTCAGTCGCGTCTTCATGGAGTGCTTTTAAGAAGTCATTGTGTAGCTGAAATAACATAGTTTTTGTGACTAATCAAGCAATCTCTTATTTCCTCAGGAACCTCTACCTGCAGCTGTGTTCTTGACGCAGGAATGGAAAACAGAGGTAAGCGGATGGGTTATTATATAAGAAAGATTAAAGATATATCTGTGATTGGTCACAGCAGACATCAATTAAAGTTAATGTGGAGACTCACTGAATAATCCACATCTTATATACACTTGCTTTTGTCAACATTAGTAAACTATCGATTAGGCTATCCTGCGTTACATTGTTTTATTATATGGCTCATAAGCAACGTTAGGCTCATAAAGGAGGTTGACCATGTGACTCGTAAGGCGTGTTGGCTCTGGAGTGAGATATCTGATCACGCTTTGCCCAGTCGACACACCCACAGGTGAAACTCTTTTCATTTGCCACGGTGTAGCTTCACTTTTCAGTGGGGAATTTCAGCTTTATGGACAAAGAGATCACTGTAGAAGAGGAGACTACCTCATCAGGTAGGAAATGTTGGTTTACTGTCCTTCAGAGTCTGCTGACTGAGCAGTAGGGTTCATATCTGTTGTCTGCTGTTGAAGGTCAAGTGCTTTTTTATTTCCAGATAACGAAGAAGAACACTTAAAAATAGAATGGCCTTTAAGGTTTGTGGGTTAAAACTTATCTTTTTTTCCCCTTTAGATTGCGGGTTATTTTTTTTTAAAGGTAAATATTCCATTTCTTTTTGGAGAGCATGTATATTCAATAGTATAAAGAGTTTTTTTGAGTATTTTTGAGTTTTGAGAACATGCAGCAGCAGATGTGTGCTCATCTGAAGATCTCTGCTGTGTCAGTATCTTGTTACAGTGTGCGAATATACTTCTTATACTGTTAAATATTTACACAACTGTTTCAAAGTTTCATGTTCATGAGATGTTTTATTTTTTTAAATACTTTTCTTAAGCAAAAATTAATTGAATTGAGCCAAAATGACTCATGAGACTCATGAGACATTTAATTCATGATGACTTGTTATGGTCTTTTTGTATACTGTGTGCAGATACATATATTTATTAAAAAAAAAAAAAAAATTGTGCTTAAATGTATTATTTTTATAACACAAAAATGTGTTAACACAAGCCACTGTGATTTTTGTTGTGACCGTGATAAATAAATCAATAAAACTAAACTGAATTGTGAACTACCACCACAGTGCCAATTTATTTAGAAAGCATTAGAATACCATTTAATTTGTTGACACTTTTGGTTAGCGTTGAAAGTTCAGTTCAGGGATTGTGCCAGGAAGTGGAGTGACTCTTTACTTACATGAGTTTCTGCTGTTGATTGGAAACAGTCCAAGAGATTTCCTTGATAGGATTTGCTCACTTTAGTGTTTTGGCCTGATTTTTTTTCCGGTGACTCTTGTCCTCAGTGTTGGGACAGAGAGATATCAGGGCAGCAGATAGAGAGAGAGCAGGGATACAGATAGGCAATGTTTTGTCTAATGCTGGGACGTTAAATGTGTTTGATATATTTGTGTGTATCTTGGCTGAAATACCTTTTGAAAGTGAGCATCATCAGCACCCGGAACTGATATAGCCTACATTGTATAAAACCGAAGGTCATCAGATTGTTACCTTGATATCATAGCAGCAAAATTACAGTTAAGACTGTTGTGATAAAACAATTTGTAACGATGCAAAGATTTTTCAGATATTTAAGTCAAATCGAGGCTGGTTTAAATGTTTCTCTTGAGATCTTGATTCTTGAGTGAATTGTTTCTTCAACATTTTCTTTTTTGCAGTTTTATGGGATCACAAATCAGTCTGAATGACTCATTAGAATAAAAATTCTTTTTTTTTTTTCAATTTTGCTTTTAAATTTCAGTAATCCATAATAAAATTGACTGAAAAGCAAATGGAAATTCATTATTTAGAAAGCGTAGCAAATGGGTTTACTGCAAAGCATTGTGGTATACAGTAAGCCTTTTCTAATGATGATTCAGAGCGGCTCTTTCACAGTTCAGCAGTCATTATAATTGCACTAATGTCCAGTGAGTCAGCAGTTGAAAAGCATCTAAAGCCTCACAAAGAACAACTAGCCAAAGCAGTTCAGAGTGAGGAGGACAGTGTGAGTCATCACATAAGTGATGCTATATAATTCGATGTTTTAGGTGGAAATACTAGAAAGTGTGTGTGTGTGTGTGTGTGTTTTTATACACTGCCCTCCAAAAGTTTGGAAACACCCTGGTAAAGTGTGGTTTTGGATGATATCAGCATAAATTCTTATCATTTTTGGTGCACTAATTGTACATTAAAGTAGCTTGACATTATCATTAAAGACCAGCAATAATAATTTTAATTTTGATTACATGATATTGGCTATATATATATATGTTAAGGTTGAGGTACTATGGAAGGAACTGGACTGCAATGCCCATAAGAAGTGTCCAACCAGTATGAATCAACTTTGGGCAGTTCTTCAGGAGGCTTGGAGTAATAAATCAAGTCAATGTTTGAATAAACTGACAACTCAGATGGCCAGATGATACAGAGTCGGAGCTGTTATAGTTGCTAATGGTGGATTGTTGTTTGTACTTTCCATGTGTAAACTGTTTATGCAATAAAATATGTTTTTGTAGTTTGTGTTGTCCCTTATCAGTGCAAAATTATCACAAATATATATATATATATATACAATTTTTTTTTTTTTTTTTATATAGTAAAAAGATTTTCGGGATAGATTTATGCTGTGGGTTTAATTAATTTATTGTTTAGATAAATAGTTTTGCAGTTGGATGATTTGAATACAATTTCAGTAGCACACTGTTTCCTTTAGATGGCGCTGTTGTTTGACATTTTTATTTATTTATTTATATGTTAAAAAAAAAAAAAAAAAACTCCAGTGACTGGAAACCTATCTGCTGTCAGCCTGTATTTGGATTACAGTTACTTTGTCTGTTCCTTTAGAACAATAAAAGATATTGTGCTCTTAATTGTGCCTGTTTACAAGGTTCTCTCACATTTATTAACCACATAATACCATCCCGGGCTGCCACATTGTTACATTTGGTAGAATCGATGGATTAAACTGCAGTGCTATGCAATGCTCGTAATTTTTTAGTTTCCAATAAATTATTCTGAGATTCTTTCAAACTTTCTGTGACACCAAGAACAATCAGGTCAGTGGTGGTTACTGGAAGCTCTTAAACAGTATTTTTATCTTTTATTGTTTAACATTATTTATGTCAGTAATCCCTCATTAGTGGTGGTGTTATTAATTATTAGGTCGAGTCTTGAAAAAGGGTCTGGCTAAATGGTACTACAGAGGTGTTCTGGGACAGTAATTTGAAAAGTCGTAGTTATCGATTATTCCTTAGAAATGACATAAGTGAATTTTGAACAGTTATTTGCCTGTTTGTTTTTTACGATTATGTTATTGTGGCATCTTTAATTGTTTAATTGCGATTAGAAATTTGATTCATTATGTAGCTCTAAACTGTCGCACATCAAAAAGGATGTGAGACAAGAAATGGACACAGCCAGGCTATGAGGTTTTTGCATTGCACTCAAAAGAAAAACCGTGGAAGCGTTTTTTTTTTGTTTTGTTTTTCTCAGTGTAAACTGTGTGAAAGTTGAGCAGTGTGATGCTCTTTAAAGGGCAGTGCTGTTAACACGCTCCGCTGGCAGAATAAAACTGTTCTCTGTTTATCTAAAGTGCAGACCAGTGGAGTTTTTCTCATTTCTGTCATTATTATTGGGATGCTTGAGAAATCTCTTAACTGATACTTTATATATACTTAAGAGCATTAAGTTTTGGATCCTATTTAATGAACCAGTTTTATCTTTCTTGCTTTATTCAGCCCTTGTCTGGCTTTTGTCTGCTGACAGCTTAAGTGAGTTTATCCAAGCACTGCACTGTGTGTGTGAGAGAGAGTGTTACTGCAAAACCTGGCTCTGACTGGCACTAAACACAGCCAGCTTTGCTTTTCTGTCCTCCTCCGTCTCAGTGCTCCTCCGTCTCTCTGATCCCAGACTCCCACGCTTACAGATAACATGATCCACATCATGTCCTGGGTGAAGAACTCCTTTATTCCGAAAGGTTTAGTGTAAGTGCTTGACATGAAGTTCTTTTTGATTTACCTTTTCTTTCCCCATCCCGATGTCCACATACACTAGATTCAAAAGTTAGGGTCTGATAGGATTTTAAAAAAAAGTAATAAATTAAAGAAGTTTCTTTTGCTCACAGGGCTTCTGTACAGTAATATTGTTAGAGTTTAAAATACTTGTTTTCTATTTTTAAATATTTTCTAAAGTGAAGGCTTTCTGTGATTTAAAGCTGGATTTTTAGCATCATTACTCCAGTCTTCAGTGTCAAATGATCCTTTAGAAATCAGTCTAATATGCTGAATTGCTGCTCAATAAATAAATAAAATAATAATAATAATAATAACTTGATTGTTGCATGTAAAAAAAACAGCTGCTTCATGTTTTTTTGTGAAATCTATAAATGATTACTATAAAATATTTCAAGATTCTATGATGAATAAAAAAAATCATAAAATTATTATGATTTTTATTTTGATCAATTTAATGCGTTCTTGCTGATTTTAGTGACCTTTAGTCATCTTTAGAGACTTTTGAATGGTGGTAAACTTTAAATGGTTTCTTAAAAAAAAATCTCATTGGCCATTAAAAAGCGCTTAAGCCACATTCATTTCTAAATGTCATTGCATTAGATGACAAATATTAAAACAAATGTATTTTACAGATGGCATAAACACTGCATTTCACAAAAAGATAAAAGCTGTAAGAGTTTTTTTTGTTTTGTACTTTAATGAACTCAACATAACAATATATAAGGAGACCTTTTTGTTCATAACCAAAAAACAAAAAAATATATATTAATAATAATAATAATTTAAAAAAAGTTAATGATCTTGAGAAAACTAAATTTTGCTATCATGTAATGAGGAAAAAACAAATGCATGACCTTCTAGGTCCATAAATAATAGATCTCACCTGTGTTCTTTTCACACTGTATGGATGATTCCGTGCATCCACCATGCATCACCAATTGTTAAAAAAAAAGTCAATTTTGTGAGTCTCCCCAGTCAATGTGATGCTACACCCTTATCTGATGACAAATACACAACCTGGCATCTTTTCTAAATACAATACACCATTCACAACATGTAAAGCATGACTTTGCATGTTCTCACTAGAAGTTACTGGGCAGTAGACATGACTACGACTATACCAACCACTTTTCAGCACTTCATTGCTTAATTAAATGTCTCATCTCCATAATTGTCAGGAATTTGTCATCCCGTTTTGGCTAAGCCTAGCTGTTGAACATCAGTGTAAGTATATACCGTCAGCAGTCTTCATTTCACTCCCACACACGAACATCAACAATCAGCCTGTGCCGCCACCTCACTATCGGTCTCCCTCCTTGTAATCTGAACCCTCTATGATGTCACTTCCTGCCAGTCAAGCGCTCCACCTCTGCTCCTACTCATGTTGCAGCCACTCTCAGGTTACATTGAACTGTCTAATGCATTTTGGGAAATGAAGGTGTGTAGCAACCTAAGGTCAAGACCCTAAAGCCCCAGCTCCCATCTCCCCTGAAAAAATCCAGCACTGGGAATGAGCGGCATCCTGGTCAGCTGACGTGCTTCAGATGAGCTGCGTATGTTATTTATGAAGTCAAGGCTACTGGGAGGGAGGGACCTTCAGGAGTTGTTGACTCAGAGCGAGCGAGCCACCAAAACACAAGTTGTGAAGTGAGAAGGAGGGACGGATAAGCTCCGACGTCTAGGATTACAGAGAATAGTGGAATTGTGTTTGCCCTCCCTGCTGCGGGCCCGGGACAGGCAGAGGACGGGGCGCTGGGGACGGGACGCAGGGCAGGATTATGGGACAGGGAGCCACCACTCAGACTTTAAACCCTAACTCTGCCTACATAACAGGTGAGTCACTTCAGAAAGGACTTGGAGATGATGGGATACATTTAACTGGCTCTCTCACAGTTAGTTTGAAAGCCAGACCTGCTTTGTTTTTTGTTTTGCTTGAGGAGATCTGAACTTGTGCACTAGTCTGAGCGATCTCAGGTGTGCGCTGATGGAAGGAATCAGAGACGGGCATGGGCAGGTGGAGGGAATGTATGCCGAAGGAATGTGGCGATTGTGCAATCAGACATTCTCATGTTTCTGTCAAGCACGCTTCCTCTCGGATTAGACCTGGGGATAATAAGAGAACTGTAGCGTGTGTCTATTTAATGCCGTATGGCCATGTGTTTGCGATAAAGGAGAAAACCTGTTTGTGCTGTCTGTTGATGGAAGCTGACTCGAGCGGTTTCTTGCCGACGCCGTTTGAAAATCGCAAGCCTGCATGCAGCCTTGTCTGTGACAAAACACTGATAGAGGCTGTGGAGCTCATTGGTAAAACGATTCATATCTAAATGCTGCTTGGATAAGAATGGTTTCTTTCTAAAGGAGGTCTTATGGTCTGGATTGTTATGCTGTTGCTGCTGTATGATGCATATTTCTATGTGTCAGTCCTTCTCAAAAGACTAAAAATACACTGAATACTTAATTTTTTTGCTGTGTATCCAAAAAAAAGGATTTCATGCTAAGATAATAGCAGGTTTCTTTTTTGTTATTACTACAGTGTGCTCAAATTAATTAAAGCATTGAATAAACTGTAAATTAAGTTTTGACTCTTTTCTCCTTTATTTTGATGGGATTGATAATTATGCTGACTTTATATCTGCAAGTTGATAACTAGGCGACACAGGCGCAGAGTCAGATGTGTGTCCTGAGGTTGTGAGGTTTAGGGTTGTTAAAAAATATTTTTAATGGAAGAAGCATTTAATTCGGAATATAATAAAGTACATCCACCAATCAACTACAGTTGTACAGTTATATAATGTAATAGTATATTACAAAACTAATTTTTTTTTTCAGCAAGTGTTAAATTGATCAAAAGTGAGACTAAAAACATTTATAATGGGACAAAACTGTTATTTTTTATTTATTTTTACTTTTAATTTAATAATTTAATAATAATATTAAGTGTGTGTGTGTATATGTATATATGTGTGTGTGTATATATGTATCTCTCTCTCTCTCTCTCTCTCTCTCACACTCAATCACTCACACACACACACACACACACACACTGTACATCCCTTCTGACGAGCATCTTCTGAGGACTTATGTTGTTATAAGGTGTTGCCGTGAATCTTCTGTTTGTTCTCTAATCAAACGGCATCACGTGCCATGCTCTTTTCTCACTTAACGTTTTATCGCTGCAGTCAGTAGCACGATCAGTTCTTCCATTGACCTCTGTGTTTATTTACACACTGTGTCCTCGACTTCCGTGTGTACTGTCCTCTACCATTATCATAGCTGTGCATTACAATCAGTGAGTACAGGCTGTCGGCTCTGATCCGATTCTCACGTATGTCACTGATATGAAAGGAATGCACAGCCTTCCTGAAACAAAGAGCTTATTGAGGCTGAGGCAGTGCTTCGCAGAAACGTTGATTGAGAGGTGTGTGTGCCTTTGTGTGTCAGGTGAAGATCATTGCTTGGTGTTGTTGGGTTTATTGTGGCCTGTGCTTTGAAAGTGTTATGTTCGTTACTTTATTATTCCGTTTTATCAAGGTTGTGGTGCCATGACAGTGAGCTAGCTTGTTTTCTCTTGTCACTGTGCCCTTCTTTTTTCCAAACAACACGAGGTCAGTGTGTTTTTCCAGTAAGAAGTAATTAGACCTAAGTGGCAGACACCTAATGGGGAAAGTGTAGGACTTTGTAAACTAAGGTCTATAACAGTCTGTTTTTTTAAAACCGTGTCAATGACCAGAGCTTTCATCATATAATTAAGTGAGTTGCAGGGCTGAAAGAGGTTTTCATAAAACAATATGCGAATTTACCTTAACAGCTAGACATTCATTAGAGGAGTTTGTGTTTTTGTGTATCTTCTTTAAAGGTTTTTTCCACATGCGTAAAGTGTTTTCGTTGGAAGAATCCCATTTGACTCAAGTAAACTAGGACTGTGTGCTGTCAAACCCTTGCCAAATCAGTTAAGAGCATCTAGGCCAGCGGAGCTGCCAAAACCCAGAAAAATTCCAAAGCACCCCGTGTGTCATACACAACCTGCCTTGTCTTGTATCTTCAGACCAGTTTAACGGTCTCTGTTTCGTTATTCATGCTAAATGCACATCATTTGCAAACTGAATAACACAGCCTCCTCTTTCCCATACTACAACATTTGTACAAACACAGTACCATGTACCATCTATGGCACAAGCAAAGAGGAAACAAGGAAGTTTTTGTATTTAGTATCTAGTTGTAACAATGTTGTATCTAGTCACACTTAATTTTACTGTTTAATATCCAAATTCAGTCCCATGCAAAACATGCTGGGTACTAGAAATTACTAGAAAATGTTTACGTAGTCCAAAACAAACTGATTAAGTTAACTTAATCTTTTATGCTCTGCCTGAAATTAAATGCATTGATTTGTACAATGCTCATCATTCTGAGAAGTGAGATGTGCTCTGATTGGCCAGCTATCCAGTGCATTGTGATATGCCGAATACCTCAAGCGTGTGACAGAAATGTTACGCCCCTTACCGTACTGTGATGCCGTGCCCCAGCGTTGTGATATTTAATACCATTATAATTGCATAACGCCAGTGCTACACTGCACTGCTTAAAACTCGCATTAGAATAGTAAGTATCGGATTCTTTAAATAAGTACTTACAGGTAGAGAGTCAGACTGGAGACTGGAATTGCCTCACTTTTATCATTTCTGTACTCTGCAGGGTCACGAATCAGAGCTGAACACACTCTAATATTTGGGTTGAACTATTCTGGAACAGTGTTGGAAATACAACTTAACCATTGATTTCTAGTTGTGTCCTCTTTGGGAAGCGCAATGAAACACAGAACATGGCGCCCGCAGCAACACTGCAGAGAGAATAATAGCTCAACCTTCTTTCTTAGTGTAAACATTTGGACGGTGTTATTTAAAGGGTCCCTAAAACCCTTTTTTTGAGTTGTTTACAGATATATACATGTTGTACATTGCTTAAAACAGTAATATGTGTCACTAAAAATGTTAAAAAGTGGAAATTGGTCATTTTAGCGTTTTTTTTGCGACCATTTCGTTTATCCTGTTTTAAAAGTTACGTTTGAGCCTGTGATGTAGATGCGGGTTTTTTTTAGCGCTCATTCGCTGCGTGGCTTGTAGAGTACATATCTACGTCGTCGGCTTGACGGCCCTATTAATGCATTATTAATGAGCAGTGTAACATTATACATGACAAAGGACTTGTCTAATCCAATCACCGCGCTTTGCATGAGCTATCTCAGTATTTATGCATTGGAAATTAGCACTTGTGTCACTTGTTTACATTGGCTGGCTTGCTGTTTTTGAGACATGGTTCGTGTTTGTGCCTTTCTTCAATGTAACAAAGAGTTGTTTTTGTTTCCCCGCGATGCGACCAGGGGCCTGTACCATGAAGCCGGATTAGCTGGCTAGCCAGGTTAGTTTAGGATTAGTTTGCATCAATCCTGGGTTTTAGGTACCATGAAAGAAACTCTGCTTCAATTGGTGCTAATTGCCATGGTAACTTGCGCAGCACGGCTAACCTGCTCCGGGGCAGGTTATGTTCTGGATTAGAGAGCTCAAAGCGAAATTTGACCAATCAGCTTCCAGCAAGGTGACACATGTCTGAT
>JAUCNO010000353.1:1495885-1506911 GCA_032353835.1 Enteromius viviparus
TATAATACATACATATACATATACATACATATATACATATATATATATATATATATATATATATATTTTAAATAACCCTGGATCTACAGTATTGGTCTGCTGCAGTAACATTTAAACTTATTGACAGCATAACTTTTTTATTGCCTGTCACAAAATCTTTAGCCTGTTTATGAAATAAATGAGATCATAATAGACTTCAGTGAGGTGTCCATCAGTCTTGTTTTTGCTGTCTGGAGACATTTACATAAGTGCAAATACATTTGCTTAATCTCACTAAAGCAGCTTATATCAGGTTCTTGAGAGACATGCTATTTCAAGAGATTGAAGTGTGTACAGTTTGTGCAGTTGCATTGCTAGATGTGCGGAACTTCACTATGCACTATTTTGCTCACGGCACAGTGATGGTAAAGACCCCATGAAACAGCTGGATTCCTGTGTTTGCTATTGAAGGATATGTCAATCGTGTAGCCCTAAATATAGCTTTTAAAGTTATTTTTGTCAACATTTAAAACCACAATACTGCCGTTTTGACTTCATGGAGTCTTTAAAACGCTCTGCCTGATTCACTCATGCCTGCTGCTGTGATTTTGCTGTGCACCTGTGTGTTTTTGTTTGTGTTTATGTATGTCTGTGCATGTGTCTTGTGCTCACCATTAGGTTCAGTGGGTGTGCGGTTTGTTCCTGAGCCCAAACCTGCACCAAGTGCCTCCACTAAAGACTCCCAACCACCCCCTAAACAGGCCATTCTCCCTCCCAAATGGCTGATGGCTTCTTCCTCCTCCTCCACTGAGACTCCTCCAGTCCCATCCTCCTCCTCTTCGTCATCATCGTCGTCATCATCATCCTCATCCTCTGCTCCCCCCATTGCTAAACCTCCTCCTCGGACTGTGTCTTTAAATGTAGACGACACCTCCCGAAGTAATCCCATTCCTCCCGTGACAGCAGGCGACCGTGAAGCTCAGCCTGCGGTGCCTGCCCACTCGACTCCTCCTACAGTTCCCGCCCACTCTACCCCTCCCACTCTCCCTGCTCACTCAACTCCTCCCACTGTTCCCGCCCACTCTACCCCACCCAGTGTCCCCGCCCACTCCAACCCTCCTGCTCCTAAACAGCCACCAGTGCCCCCTCCCAAACCCGCTCCAAACAGCAACACTTCACTGCAAGGTGAGTCAGCACTTGTCCTGTCAGCTTTCGCCCCAAAATGCAACTGTGAAGTATATGTGGCTTCATGCTGCTTTTTTGAGTAGACTCCACTATGCAGGAGGATAAAAGCATGACCTGTTTAAAATGTCATAGTCTAGCAGTTTCCCCATGCCCCTGGTAAACCTGGATCTGTCAGGCTGGGCTTTAAAATGGTGATTTCAAAATCTAAAATAATCAGATTTTCTATAGTCATTATGTGACCCTGGAGCACAAAACCAGTCATAGCATGGGTATGTTTGTAGCAATAGACAATACATTATATGGGTCAATTTATTTCTTTTATACCAAAAATCATTAGAATATTAAGTATATATCATGATTTGTAATATTCATTGCTAAGAACTTTTTTCTTTTATGCATTTATTTAGATTTTTTCACATCGTCAGATTCCAGATTTTCAAATAGCAGTATCAGTATTTTTTACTTAAGTACATAAAAAAACAAGTACTTTTGTACTTTTACTCGAGTAAAATTGAAAAAGGAGTACTTTTACTGGAGTAATATTTTTATAGTATGGATCTGTACTTTTACTCAAGTTGTTGATTTGTGTACTTCGACCACCTCTGGTTGTTTCTGTAGAGTTGTCTCTACGGAAAGTCATATCAGGCATACTGATAATGACTGATCATAGTTTATATGATCGACTTTTGATGCATTGACGATTCATGCAGCTCTACACTGTAAGCAGCTGAGTCTGGACCGTCACCATATATAGTGTACTTGTCCCTGACTGTAGTATATTGTCTTCCTCATAGATTGCCATACTGTAGATAGTTTTCCATGTACCACCTGCCTGTGTGGACATACTGTGCTTTCACTGTATCAGTACATGGCTATATTGTTTTGACAGAGTCATATTTAATTAATCTTTAATCAACGGAGTTTAGTTTGAACTTTACCATTTCTCTGTAATTCAGACTTAATCCTTGTTCACACCAAGAACAATACATACAAGATGAAGATACAGTTCAAAAACTCATTCTCAGTATAAGTGTACACACATATACTGAGATACCAGAATAAGTACCAGTAAAGGTACAGACAAACTCTATCATTGGAATCAGTTTCAGAACGCTTTGTTTGTTTGTTTTCCAGCTGAGGAACGATAACAAATTTTTGACAACCGGTTGTAATAAATCCTGCTGTCACGAACTTAAGAATGAAAAGTGGCAGATGAGCGTACTGTTAGAAAAAACAGACTGCGTTGTATATATATATATATATATATATATATATATATATATATATAGTTAAGCACAAATAAACTAGTAATTTATTATTAACAATTATGCATCAGTTAAGCATGAACATGTGGATAGCTAATGGTTATCTGTACATATAGTACGGGTATATTAGCCATCATTTACAATTCATTAGTCATTTTAAAGACTATAAACAAAAAAAATATATATTTACATTTATGCTATAAATAAAAATAATCTAGTAATTAATAATTAGCTAATATATTTATATACTAACTAAAATTATATATATATATAATTTATTTTTTGTTGTTATTGTTATGATGTTTAATTACTGCTTGTTTGCATATTTATAGCAAAAATATTGTAATAAAGACTATTTGACCCCCTGTTCTGAATCTACATTATGACACTTATTTAGTGATTTTCAAGTTTATTGATTAGGATAAGCTAATAATTAAGGCTAAACTAACATTAATATAGTGCTAATAAATAGAATTTGCGTTTGTAATACTGTAGGTCAGTGAAGATAAAAGAAAAGCAGAGGAACAGAGAGGGGAAATTCTTTGTGTCCATACAGGCATCACAGCTGTACATATTATGCGACATCTTTTTTCCCTCTTCAGAATCAAGTCAGTTACTTATAGATGTGTGTTTAGCGAATCAGGTGTGTTAGTGTCTGCTGCTCCAGATGAGCGCTCCAGTGAGATGGGCAGGCTGAGACATGTCTCTGTGCTGTTTGTGCTGCTGGGCTGACACACTGTTCAGGGAGCACCTTCATATCTCTCTCTCACACACACACACCTGTCTCGGAGTGGTTCCAGGAACTTCTGAGGAAACACAGACGGCTACGCTGTCACTGTTGTCTGACAGGTTTTAAATGTACTTTTTTTTTTTTTACAGCAATTCAATACAAAAATGGCCAATGCAATTGAACCTGGGAAAGGGATTCTAAAAAGCATGTGTTCCTGTAGGACTGTTGTGTGTCTGTTTGTCCTGCTTAGCAGCTGATGCCCTGTCTGATCACACACATGAGAACTCCCTGTACTTTTGTCCTTAGCTTTTTTTGTTATTAGTACAATAGAGCAAAACAGAGACCGCCCACTTTTTCTAGCCACCTGGGTTCTGATTATATATCCCCATTCATTTTCTCCATAGACATTACAGAAAATCTTTCGGTCAGGAATTCTAAGCCTTAAACTAAATGTTGGATGAAAGTAACCTGGCACAAAAGTAACCACCTTTATATTTGGTTCTTTTGTTTATTGGTTGAATCAGTTCAACCCGTAATTTGCTGCATTAATATGTGCTTAGTTTTCTATAGTTCGTTCCTGTAGATTTTGTGAACCGAATTATAGTAGAAGAGAGCTCACGCTGCTGGTTGAAGGTGTCATTGAGAGGGAAGATAACTTTAGACATGTCGTGGCCCAGTGGCATGAGAGGGCAGGCAGCAGCTGCGCAAGTGTCAGAAACACAGCACACACCATCCCTGTCCAACAGGATCCATTTATAGATGCCTCTAGATACCAGGACAATCCCATTTCAGTTCCTCTTCTAAAACAGTGAGAGACTGAGATGATAAAAAAATATTAAAGGGGTCATGCACATGATTATTTTTCATTATTTTGTACTGTTCTCTGAGGTCCACATATAATGTTATCAATATTTTTACATTAAAGAAATCAACATCATTTAGAAGTAAAAATCTATTTGCTGCCCTTTTTTCAACCCCCCTCACCAGAACGCTCTGTTTGAATAGGTGTTGAGGATGCAATTATTAAAAAATGAAAAATTAAATTGTAAATTCAAAATTACATACAATTAATTATTTATTTAATCAGTTCAAGGCCCCTTTAAAATGGGCTCAGGCCATTGGCTTTACTAAAGCTTTACTTACCTTTACTTAAGAGCTAGATTGGTTAAATACAGCCTATTAGTTGACCCGAATGTCAACCCCCAACTGGTTACTAATGGCTTCGTTGTTGGAAGTTTTGCTCAAAATATCAATTTGTATTTAAACTTATATTTGTAAAACTTATTTGTCAAATTAACTTTTTCGTTTAAGCTCAATGTATTTTAAAGGCTTTAAATATGTTTTGAATGTTTGACTTATTTGTTGGACCCCTGATAAAAAGCAATTAAGTTAAATAATCATATGCATCCTACTTCTATTCATTGTACTCTTGCTATTGTTTGAATTACAGGCTACAGGTTGGGATGTTCTTACTTAGAGATTAAAGAGTTAATTATATAAACATGTTTTTCCAAACCCTTAAGGATTTTGTTAATCGTCAAAATATTTTAAAGAAACTTGAATAATTTCCATTTCTAAAGTCCATTTTGCCAAATATTTTATAAAGACACCATAATAAAATTAATTTTTAAAAGTTAAAAAAAAAATTATGAATTTTTACAATTCATATAATTGTGAATTTTTTTTTTTGGTCTTCACACATCAAATTTATGCTTCCATGTAGCATGACTTTAGATTAAACCAATTTAGCTTTCAACGGTGAGATAAATAATATAACTTCGTAATAAAAGACTAATGGGTTTGGAATAGCATGTATTCGAGTATGCGTAATCGAGTAATTGACAGATTTTTCATTTCTGGGTGAACTATCCCTTTAAGCATTTGGAGTTTTAAATACGTGTCACCTGGTGTTCAACAGTGCGTCTGATTTGTTGTTTAAGATGCTAAAAACACATTTCCCTTCATCCACCCCAAAGCTTCAACGTTACAAAGATATTACAAAGCCCCCCCTCCTCAGTACTGGACGAGCTGGAGACGGCAGGCAGAGTCTGGAGTCTATCTTTCCCTGCCTACCTACCTCAGCCAAAGGGGTGCTCAGCTCTGCCCAGGTAGCCCTGGTGTCGTCCTGTCCCACACCAGCTGGCATGCATGTCCTAATTCTCTAATAACCTCACAGAGTCATCCTTGTTTCACACCCATACTCAAGATCTCCACAATCCTGCTCCAAATCACTCTGATTACTGAGAACTAATGAATGGAGTTCATACTATTCAAAAGATATAGCTAACAATGATTGAGAATAAACAGTAATAAAGATTAAATTCAGAATCAGTCTGGATGATGTCTGAAAATATATACTTATACTAACATTTCACCCTCATGGAGAAATTGTCTCCGAACAGCAAGTGTGTATGTTATATTTCACTAATTAGCTCTCATATGACAGTAGTTAGCCTGATAGAGAAAAACATATACAGTATTGAAGTAGAATGTTTAAGGCCCATTCACACCAAAAAACTATAACTAATGATACCTCTAGACATTATTTTCCGTTTACTGTAAGCACGCACTGCAGTTTTGATCGCTTTAAAAGATTGGCTGTCAATGTTTTTATCATTAATCTGTCAAATAAAAAAATCATTAAATAGACAGTTCTGAAAGTGACATTATTGCTGTATGCCATTGTTGTAGATGTGATGAGGACTTCCCAATTAATACAACTTTATAGTTATGGTTACATTTATTGTCCTTTGTGTGAACAGGTCATACATCGCAGCAACATTCAGAGTGTAATTAATTTCTAGCTTATATTCACTAACTTGCATAGTGGGATGTTTTAGACCTTCATATTAAAACTCTTCATCTTTAGAATATTATTTGTAGAATCTTTTTATTATACAATATTAAATCCCTCCCCATCCTGCACTAATGCACGTTTGATTAACTCCATGGCATGAAAATCAATGAAAATCAAGCATCCTAGCTTGCCACATTTATACAAACAATAATTTGACATTCATTTTGATTGCATTTTATTTCTACAGTGGATCCCTCGCAGGTTCCGGTCTCAGTCAAGCGATCTCCTCCCATTCCCCCAAAGAGGGTGACTCCTGTGACCAAGCGGCACTCAGGCGACTCTTCGGTCAATCACCCGGAGCCTCCGCCCCCAGGCCCCACCTCCGTTCCGGCGCAGGCCCCTGCTTTTGCCCCGCCCCCTGCCCAGTCAGAAGACAGCAAAACCTCAGAAGCTCTCTCCCCCCCACCATCCCATATTCCTCCATTCCCTCCCCGCACCCTCCCACCCCCGGAAGTCCCACACGTGGAGCCGCCCAGCCCCACCACAGAGCCGCCCTCGCAGCCGCCCTTACCTCTGTACATACGCATCCAGAAAGCCTTGAACAGTCCTGGCCCGGTGCAGCCCAACCCAGAAGGGTCCCAGCGAGCTCATTCACTTCTGTTCGAGACACCACCGGATTTTCTGGCTGATGCCCCGGGAGGAGGCCGATACTCTCTTCCGGTCACTATCGAACCTCTGCGACTGTGAGTGTGCAAATCAGTTCATCTCAGAACACTGTGTTCTCAGCTTTTGTACATTTGTAACAGATTGTTACTTTTGCATTGATTAAATGACAAAGATTAAGACATTTTCTTTCATTCTTTGTTATTAGCAACATAGAGTGCATTAAACATTACATCAAGGTTTCCCAAACTGGTGAAACAACTGCAGGGAATTTATTAAATCATAAAAAAAATAAAAAAAATAAAAAAATTATAATATATATATATATATATAAAAAAAAAAAAAAAAAAAAATATATATATATATATATATACACACACACACACACACACACACACACACATATATATATATATATATATACAAAAATAAATAAATATTTAATTTTGATTACCTGCATGTCATGTGATCATAACAAACACCAGAGAACCATGAATATGCAAATGTGATTCATTATTAAAACATTTATACATACAAGTCTTAGGAGTACTTCAAAAAAGTTATTATCCAGCTCTGTGTGTCTTCTATATATATATAAAAAATGTATTTATTTATTTCTTCTCACCGTTCATATGTTTACTGCGTCTGTATGATTGTGTATTGTTCAGGCCTGAGGATGATGATTTTGACATGGAAGAAGAGCTGCAGAAACTGCGTCCCGCTCCTCGACCCACACGGCAGCTGGAGCTGGAGCCACGCAGCCGTCGAGGTCTGGTGGGAGACCCACGGGTCACCGTCATCCCCGAGGTCACAGGACATGGAGACAGTGAGGACGAAGAGAGCGAAGAAAGTGATTCTGATGGACCCATCAACTACAGAGATGACGATGACGATGATGATGAGGAGGACGTTCCCACAAGTATGGTCCTTTAGTTCTGTCTGACCAACTATATATGAGGGTTATTGAGGATAGTTTAACAAATTTGTTTGCATATAGCATCTATACCAAGTATTGTATATATCTTGTCAGGTGGTCTTGCGAGCCGTATAAAGCGTAAGGACACTCTGGCTCTAAAACTGGAGCGTCAGCTGGAGAAAGAGCAGTCTCAGGACCAGGAGGGCATCACTTGGAACAACAAAGAGCAGTGGGAAGCTGTCCGCAACAAGATCGGCTCCACCCTCACAAGGTTATTATTAACAGTGTGTGATCACTGTGGGTTTATGTGGTATTTGCATGGTCCACACTCACTCTGTGTGTATTGTGCATGTTCTCACAGGAGACTGAGTCAGAGACCCACCGCACAAGAGCTTGAGCAAAGAAACATCCTACAAGGTCAGTTCTACATCCCTGGTCTTCTCGTCCTCCATCAGCTGTTGTTGTAGTCATGGTTGTTATCTTGTGATGCTTCCAGAAATGAACATCTACACGTTCTTTTGTTTCAGCCAAGAATGAAGCAGACCGACGGGCAGAAAGAAGCGAGATCAAGCGCAGACTGACCAGAAAGGTTTGGAACGCTTTTTTTTCGCTTAAAGCGCTTAATGGTTTGGAATTATAAATACTCTTCTGTTCAAATGTTTGGAGTCCGTAAGATGCTAACCAAGTATGAATTTAAAATAATAATAAAACAAATCTGTAAAATAAATACTATAGTGAAATATTATTACAATTTAAGATAACATTTTATATTTTAATATATTTTAAAATATATAGTTTATTCGCTTGATGGCAAAGCTAAATTTTCAGCAGCCATTAATTAATAAGATGTGATTTTCTTTAAAAGTAAATATATATAATAATACTGTAAAATAAAAATGTTTTGAATAATATTAACAGATATTATTTTTTATTAAACTTTTATTTTTATTATATTATACATTATTTATTATAAATAAAATTAAATAGAATAACACTGTATAATTTGTCTGTGTGCAAAGTTTTGTTAATTAGTACATTTTAATTTTTGCTCATTCAGGTTATCTTTCTAATATATTTTCTTAAAAAAAAAAAAAAAAAAAACATTCAAAATTTAATTTAATAAAATATAAATGCTTGTCGACTGATCACCTGTTTGACTTATTAACTGTTACTGTATAGTGGACAAATAAATATGAACGAACCACCAACAAAATGACCAACAAACAAAGTACTTTTTTTTTCTTTCCAATTGTGGCCAGGATATTTTAACTGTGGTTTTTGGAGTACGTATCTGGCAGAGCATGAAAGCAGATGTTGCTGTTGTTTCTGTGTGCAGTTGTCCCAGAGGCCCACGGTGGCTGAGCTGCAGGCCAGAAAGATCCTGCGCTTTCACGAGTATGTGGAGTGCACTCACGCTCAAGACTATGACCGGCGCGCCGACAAACCCTGGACCAAACTCACACCTGCTGACAAGGTCTGACCCAATCACTGCTGCCCCCTGCTGCTGACCAATATAACAGCATTTAAACAATGTCTTATGTAAATAGTAGGGAGTAACATAAAAACCTTTGCATGTAATCAAAAACAGCAAAACCTCCTTGACAAGCAAATTAAAAAAGGCACTGAGAGTTTACTTTAAAGTGTTGGAATTTTTATATTGTTGTGACCACATGACATCGTCATTAAGGTGTACTTTAATGTGTAACTAGTTTTATACAGTGTTTGTTTTTCTTTTTTTGTCCTCTTCCAGGCGGCCATAAGAAAAGAGCTGAATGAGTATAAAAGCTCAGAAATGGAAGTTCACGAGGACAGCAGGATATACACCAGGTGAAACGCTCTTAACACTTTTTCTTTTTTTAACTGGAATAAATAAAGCAGGGTTTTCGCAGGGCATTAAAAAGCATTAAACTGATTTAAAAATGTTATGGTTTTTTTTTATTAAAAAGCATACAATTTTAGATAGTGTTGAAGCAACAAATATTACCAATTTATCTTGAATATAGCCTGTATAATTAATAACTTTGATTCTCTGTCGCGAAGTAAGATAAACACAGAACCAATTTGGTAATTGCTTCTGGGTGGTCCGAAATTGTGTGACACAGACTTTCTAAGAGCAGCGCCTGTGATGTGGAGGGGAAAAACAAAGCAGAAAAAGGGGAACGTACAAATTCCAGAAAACATGGCTGCAGGATGAACTATTTAGGACTAGGGATGGGTATCAAAACTCAATACTTAATCAGTAACGGTACTAAATTATAAAAGACAGAAGTATCGATCAGCTCTGACGTTAATGGTTCTGCTGTTGGTACTTAATTTCCTGTTTATTGCTAAATATTCGTTCCTTAGCCTATTTAAACCTTTTCTAATTTGTCTGTGTCTGTTCCGCTGTACACAGAGCACGTGCTTAATAGAGAGACGATGGCGGAGAGAACCGAATGATCTAAGCAGTAGTTTTCAACTGGCTTGGTCTCAGGACCAACAGTGTCCCATGGTCATCATGCTGCAACCCACTATATATATTTATAAGTTAGTTAGAATAATAACATAACATCTGGCAGGACAGAATAGTTCGCTTTTCTGAGGTGAGAGACGTTACGAAAATAACGATGGAATAATGTCACTGACAAAAAACCTATCAACATCTCATCTGACCGCAGATACTGGAGCTTGATTTAAAAGGCATCTGACAGAAGAACGGCTTTCATGCATGCCTTTAAAAAAAAAAAAACTTTGCATAAGAAAACGTTTATAATTACTTATGCCAGCAGTCTTCCAAAATAACCACATCACATAAGGTCTCTCTAAATTAGTATAAATAATAATTTAATAAAATAAAATTAATATTTAAAGAAATATTTAGACTATTTTTTATCTGCAATTGCCTAAATGATTTTTAAACACTAAAAATGCCTTTACAGTACTGCTTTTACAAATAGATGGATAATAATAAACTATGCTTATTGAGAAATAAAGCAGAGATCATAGAAAACAGGGAAATTAAGATATAAAGCAGAGCTTACCTAAAAATGAATTTGTAATGAGGAAATACGTTCACTTTATTTAGTGTACATTGCAAGAGGTTCCAAACTTTTATTACTTTTAATCCCAAACACAGTTAACTCATTTATGTGAATGTGTTCTAATATAACAAACATTAGCCACAGCTGATTGTTTAGCTGCATTTAGCAACTTTTTTGGTTAAAACTGCAGTTAAAGCCGTTAGTCATGCCTGCCTGCATGCCCTGACTGTAACCACTGTGCATTCTTTTACAGGAATATAGTTGTTTATTTATTTCAAGCATTTGTTTTGTTTGTGTAATATTTGTCAGGGCTCTAGACTAACTTTTTGCACTGGTTGCACTGGTGCGCCTAACTTTTTTTCTTAGTTATTTATTTTATTTATTTTTTTATCTGTGTCCATATAGGCAATATTGACTTGTAAATGATTAACTAACAATATGGTCAATATAAAGTTCTTTATTTGAAGCACA
>JAUCNO010000353.1:1626619-1642748 GCA_032353835.1 Enteromius viviparus
TAAAAGCTCAGCTCACCAGTATGACAGTGGCGGTGATTGAGGTAACATTGCTCGAGGTAACTCTGCTCCGTTTACCTGATGCTTCATGCTTTAAACTATCAGTGTGTTTACCAGAGATACTAACCATTGTGGGAAAGTTTATGTTCCATGCTGCTTATCTAGAGTGGAGACCGCTACCACGGAGGAATTACCAGGAGCACCCAAAATTCACCAGGACACACTTACCAGGCAAACCACTCACCTGCACCACGAAACCAAAGACTCTCAGCACTCATTTCACCAAAGCCTTATGTGAGGTTATGTCAGACTTACCTGTGAATACTCACCGTCTATACTTAACCTGTCTTCGCAGACCGCCTTCTCGAAATCCCGCCATCCTCTGGAACCACCTGGAAAAGAATAAAGTCTGCATTAACCTCACGGATGTGCACAGTGCTTACTATACGGCGGATTGAGATCTACTCACCTACGGATCGCTGGAGAACTGTGAACTGAGTGTGTGCTACGCTGCTGAACGGAGTTCAGCTCAACGTTCATTTAAAGACTTTCAATACTTTCAATAAATTCACTAAAACTTACCTCACGTCTCCTCCTCCTTACTGCTGAGCGTTACAGTGTCGAAGTGAAACCAGACTGTCACAGTCAGCTGGAAGTGCCAGCCCAAATCAGGGGATGGCACTTCATAGCCCAACAAACTATCTGTGTTTTATGTCTGTTTTCACTCTTGGACTCTCATCAATGAACTCATGTCTCCGCCCACTCGTTTGTTGTCTGATTGTTTGCTCCGCCCCATGACCTACTTCCTCCATTCCAGTCTGCCGGTAACTACTCTAAGCTTGTCTGTTTTGCTCCGTGTCTGTCAATAAACAGCCTGCACAAGAACCCGCACGTCTCCACGTCCCTGAATCGTAACACAGACCACCATTAAGGGACATTTAAGCACTTCATCTGTTAAGACCCGTGGAGACCCGACCCTTCATTAGACACAAATCTCAGTTACCTTCAACCTGCAACCTAATCTCTTTTAAAATGCCACCTTTTTTCCTTGGCCTTCAACACTCTGTGAGACGCTGATGCTTTTATGCTGTAGGTCTTATAGTATGTACAGAACTTTGGTCTTTTGTGTTTAACAAAAAAAGTTACATTGGATTGGATCGCCAAGCTGAACATCAGTGGGATGCTCTTTTAACAGGTTTTACACACATTTTCCAGCACTTCATAGACAAAGCTCAGGAGTCTGAATATTATCTAATTTTAATGTTGTTTTTATTTGTATGTTTACCCTTCTAAGACGCACTTAATGGTTCATTAACGATTTCTACTGCTCAATAATAAAAAAAATGCTTACATTTCTTACTGTTGTGTTGTTATTTGGTGCTCCTCAATGTGTGGATGTCAAACTGACATCAGGTTTTTGACGTCAATTTGATTTACAATTTTGACCAGTTTTTCTTTTTATGTCAATTTGATGTCTTTTTGACATGAATTGCCCTCTGGGTTAGCCTTTGCCTATTCCGCCTGTGCTCAGGGCCGGCCCTGCCTTAAACTTTTGTTACTATGGGGACAAATAGTGAAAGTATTTTTTGGGTGGAGCTCACTTTGCATTTCGGTTTTCCGTGGAAATGTTCAGCTGCTGTATTCCTGCTGTGTGGATTGTTCAGAAGAATTTGGTAAGAAAGATACGGGCTACTTGTCTCAATTACAATGAATTTGTATTCTTGAAAGTAGTATTCTTCTGGTTAAGTACGGTATCTGATTTTCTGGAAGGCATTAACTTATATCGGGGTTCCTCAAATCTTGCCCTGGAGGAACAATGCACTGCAGAGTTTAGCTCCAACCCTGATAAAACTCACCTACCTGTAATTGTCTAATGGTCCTGAAAACACTGATTACTATGCTCAGGTGTGTTTGATTAGGATTAGAGCTAAACCAGGGCTGTCCAAACCCGGTCCTGGAGGGCTGGTAAGCAGAGTTTATGCTGCGTTTATGTCACCTCGTCATAAATCTTATTCAGCCCACCGCCATTTTAATTTGAAAACAAGGCTTTGAGGGAGAATTTTTGTATCATTTAGATTTTTGGTTCACTGGGATGCTATTATTGTAAGATTTAATTATCTATTTAATAAGCCTTTGTGTCATTAGCAAGATGGCATATGTGTGTTTTGTGTTTTCCTTACAAAATAATTTTAAGGTTGAATTTTGGTTGAGCCTGCAAGGTTGTTTAATTTTCATTCAGTTATTCACATGTTATCGTTTTTAATACTATAGTACAATACTACAGATTGTATATACATTAAACTACAGTAAATTAATAAATTATACAACATGTAAAAATATAGCTAGGCACAAAAATGCAAGTTGAAACCACAATCAACACGACGTGACATTTCAAGTGAGGAAACGAAACTTAATTCTCATAAATCACGTGACAGCCTCATGTCAGTGCAATCTCTGTGTGAGAAATGCAATAGTTGTAATATCTTTATTAAAATAAATAAAACTTGTACTTACAAGTAGAAATGGACGATAAATACGCATTTCGTATGGGATTAAATGGCATGAATTTTGGCTGTCTTGTTCAACATATTTATATTTATATTAAAGCAACAGAACTGAAAATATATAAAGTTTATTAGCAGCAAAGTGTGAGAGTGAGAAAAATGCTATATCTGCCTTTGATCTCATATCCATCTGTTCCACTCTGAGAGGAAAGAACTGTACTGCATTTATTTCACTCCTCCCCTCACTGCAGCCGCCTGTTCATCCCTACATTTCAGGTGAGGCAAGGACCAAAATTATCAGCTCAGTGCAGCCTACTAGATGGTCATAGCAGAGGGACGCCCAAAAAAAGAAAATACAAAACCCACTTCACCTTAGATTGTACATAGTTAGGTTCTGTGCATGTAAAATTCTCATCTCTGAAGAGCTGAAGAGAACAGCTTTTTATATAACATTAAAGAAAAATGCCATTTAACCGTTCAACATCAACAAAATGCTTAATTTACAACGAAAGAAAAAAAATCTTAACTTACTTGTCAATTTCCATATATAAAGGGCAAAAAAAACTTGAGCCTTGAGCCTACAAAGTTAGACTATTATAGTACAACAAATATTAATTTATTTTTTTTATTTTTTTATTTTTTAAATGGTGTAGGCTATGCAAACAAAGCATCATGTAATTTCTAATTTTGTGTTATGCTGTTGTGTTTTTAGCACTGATAATCTTGGTGGTACTGAAGGGTTTTGTAATCACAGCAGCAGTTAATTTGTAGACCATTTGCTTTTATATCTTGGGCTCACCTTTGCTTTCCCTCATTTCTTTTTTTATCCCTTTCTTGCCTCTCTTTTTCAGATTCAGCTTTCTTAGACATCATTCTCTATAGCACAGTTAGGCACTACCGTCTTCTGCTTCAGCAGAATGGACGCTACTTCAAATGCGTCTAGTCAAAAAGCCTGGTGAAGGTGGACTAAAACATTTTGTGCAAGGGAGAGGAAAAGGAAGGAAAGGAAGTGATATGTGGCCAGGTAGGGTTTCCTATACTTGGAATTTGTGCAGTGAGCAGTATGCAGCAGTGAGAAGTGAACAACCACACAAACACACACCATAAACACACACCTGGAGCAGTGGGCAGCAATTGCTGCGGCAGCCGGGGAGCAGTTGGGGTGCTCAAAGGGTCTCACCTTAGTCATGAAGCACTTCATGATGATGGGTGTGAGTGCAACGGGGCGGTAATCATTGAGACAGGACACAAAATACTTTTTCGGCACAGGAACGATGTTGGTAGACTTGAGGCATGTAGGAACCACGGCGCTGCTCAGAGAGATGTTAAAGATGTCGGTGAGAACATCTGCCAGCTGTTCTGCACATTCTGTCGCAGCTCATCTTGAATGGATTTTTAGGGTTATGGAGTTTTCGGTGGTGGTAAAATACAGACACTGTTTGCGCCAATGTCCATGTACTGAAAAAAGTAAACGTCCTAAAACACTTAGTAAACATTAACTGATGCATTTACCCAAAATATTAGCATTTACATTAGTTAACAACATTTATTGTGATCTTAAAATTATATGTAGCCAAGTGGAGGAAATTGACAAAACTTAATGTTAAACATAAATTGGTTGTGGCTCCTGAAACCGGGTTTTTAACACTTGCTTGCCAACCCAGTCGGTGGCGGTAATGCACCTTTCCAGTTGGTTGCCAACCACCAATAAAGCAGAAAGAAGAAGAAGAAGAACTCGCTTTGCAACACTTCAGCATGTAGGGCATGTATGCAGGTTTCAGTTTGAGCAGAACAACAAATGCAAATTAGTATGCTGAGTATGTTGCTTTTATTCTGAATTTGTTAAGGTAAATGCACAGTCTTTGTAAATTAAAGGTGGGGGGGGGGGGTAATTTTTTTAAAAGTGGACCTTTTTCCAGTATTTTGTATTTGAGTATATTACAAAATATTAAAAATATTACCAATAATCATCTAATAATAAAAATATAAAAATATTACGGGAAAAGACGATCAGTTAACGTATTTAATGTCACCCTGTTTTTGACCACCGCCTTTTGTTTTGCCCTGTTTGATTGTGTTTGCTGTGTTTCGACCCATGCCTGGACTCTGACTACTCTCACGCTGTGTCTACGTCATGCCTGTATGCTCCTGATCGATCTGCTTTTAATAAACAACTCACATTTGAATCGAATGCCTTCTTGCGTCTCCAACGTAACACTTACAAGACTGTTTTGATTGTGTTTGCTGTGTTTCGACCTATGCCTGGACTCTGACCATTCTTGCTCTCTGCCTTTTCCACTACTGTCCGAGTCCGGGTTGGCACACAAGTTGGCCGGCGATCGCGAAACGTCACGCAAATTGGCTGTCGATTGCGAGACTTCGCACAGCGCGATAACCACACACAAGATGGCCGCCGGTGCTGAGCCAGAACACAAGATGGCTACTGCCCCTGAGCCTGCACCCCTGTCTTTTGCCACCACGGACGTCTCCCATGTGTTTCCAGGCATCGTGAGTGCGAAGAGGAGGATTTCAAGGCTGATCTTAGGTACGAGAGACTGTCTTCTTGCTTATTTGACCCTCCTCTGATGTCAGTACGGGCAGCTGGTGTGCTCAGGATTCATGCACAGGCCATTGTAGAGACTGTTCCCCTATCCACTGTGTTTCCTGTAGTGGCAGTTGCCATCCTGAGTGTGTGGGCCACACACTGCTTGCCTGAACCAGCCCATGACTCTGCTCCATCTTGGCCCGAGAACCCCAAACCTGTTTGTGCTCCTGAGTTCACCATAGACTGTGACTTGCCATGGCCGGATCCGCCAGAGCTCACTGTGGACCTTAATTTACCGTGGCCCGATCCACCTGAGCCCGTTCCCCTGCCTCAGCTCTGTCCTGACCCGGCTACGAAGCATTCCCCAGTGGTTGCACGCTTCTTGGAGATGTCGACCCAAGTCGTAGATTCTCTGAGGTCCCCGCTGGTGGTTGCACAGCCTCTGAGTCGGTCCGACGGGACAGCTCAGGAACTCAAAATGGACCCTGAACTAATCACTGCGGCCTGTGAACTTGTGCCCTGCCCTGAATCGACCAAGGAGGCCGTTACTGAACTTTTGTCTTGCCCTGAACCGGCCTCGGAGGTCGTTAGACTACAATATAGCCTTGAATTGGCCATTGAACTGTCAGCAAGCTCTGAAGCGGTCATGGAGGCCGTCAGTGAAACTTTGTCCTGCCCAGAGCTGTCCGAGGAGGTCCTGGAACTTGCGACCGGCCTTGAATCAGCCGTGGAGGCCGTCATTGAGCTTTTGCCCGGCTCTGGATTGGCCAAGGAGGCCTTTGAACTGTCATTTCGGCCGAGGAGGGCATCTTCGCTGATGGCTCGGCCCCGGAGGGCGTCGTTGCAGAGGGCTCGGTCCAGGAGTGTCTGCTCCGCCCTGGAAGGCGTCTCCCCTGCCTGATCCGCCCCGTTGGGCTTCTCCGCCGCGTGCTCCGCCCAGAGGGATGCCTCTACTGCCGGCTCCGCCCCATTGGGCGTCTCCGCTGCCTGTTCCGCCCCGTTGGGCTTCTCCGTCGCCTGTTCCGCCCCGAGGGAAGCCTCTACTGCCGGTTCCGCCCCGTTGGGCCTCTCCACCGCCGGCTCCACCCCGAGGGACGTCTCTGCTGCCTGTTCCGCCCCAAGGGAGGTCTCCGCTGCCGGTTCCGCCCCGTTGGGCTTCTCCGCCGCCTGCTCCGCCCAGAGGGACGCCTCTACTGCCGGCTCCGCCCCGTTGGGCGGCTCCGCCCCGTTGGGCTTCTCCGCCGCTTGCTCCGCCCAGAGGGACGCCTCTACTGCCGGCTCCACCCCGTTGGGCTTCAACGCCACCCGCCCCGCCACCTGCCTCGTCTTGGTGGGCAGCCCCTCCAGTCCCAAGGTTAGGAGCGTCTGGAAGCCGCTCCTTAGAGGGGGGGTTATGTCATGATCAGCGGGTGGTGCCAGCCCAGTTTTGGGGATGGCACTTCAGCCCCCACGAACTCTCTATGTTTCATGTCTGTTTTCCCCCATGGACTCTCATTGTTGAACTCATGTCTCCTCCCACTCGTGTGTTGTCATGGTTCCTGATTGTTTGCTCCGCCCCCCTGACCTACTTGTGTGTGTATAAAGCCACCCTGTGTTTGTCTTAGCGGCACGGTCTGTTAATGCTGTAATTCTCGTTTTCACCGTTCCTTGTTTTTCCTAGTTTTCTTGTTTGTTGTTTATATTGGATTTACCTGTGTACCGACCCTCGCCTGGACTTCGACTATTCTTACGGATTACCTTCACTGTTTCTGTCTGCCGGCAACGATCCAAGTCTGTCTGTTTACGCTCTGTCTCCCAATAAACAGCTTTGCAAATGAACCCGATCGCCTCCTCGCATCTCCCTTGTGACACTACCAGCATCAATTTTGTCACTTCATTGCCATTCACAAACACTCTGGCCTATATTTATATACAATATTTTGACTATACTATTTGGTAGGAATGAAAAGGATTTTCATATTTGAAAATATGTTAAATGGAAACTCATGATATATACAATATATCTCAAAAAATGTTTTTATGCTCTCATGAGGTGGATTTTCATGCAATCCTAATATATATATATATATATATATATATATGTATATATATCACATGAATATTTTTTTATGTACTATAACTGGCAAGCAACCTGGTCTCATGGCATAAATGTACCTTTGTGCACTTTTTAGGGAGACACATGATACCAACCTGTTCTATATACCCGTACAACTTCTTGGAATACGACATTTGCATATTAATGTTTTGTACTATTTATTTGCATCATTATTCAGGGGTTCGTGTAGCTCAGTTTGTAGAGTGATGCGTACAAGATGAAATGTGGTCATGAGTTTGAACCCAGAGAACGCACATGCTCACAAAATATGCCCTCTCATGACTTTACACAATTTTTGTAACGGGTAGGTTTAGGGGTGGGTTTGTGTGGTCATTCGTATGAATTACACCTAGTGAAATATGTTTTAATCACTGTGAGATTGATGAAAAAAAAAGTCCACACACTGCATTTAAACAAAACAGGGACTTTGATCGGTAATGAAAGTCATATAATTTCATGACAACAGACGCAACATGACACTGTCATTATTGTCACGCCCACCTGAGGGCGCTTACCTTTAAAACGTAAATATATGTCGTAATAAGGTACTTTCACAAACGACCTACAGGGTCTTTTTTTCTTGGAGGACAGGCTCCAAAATATGTACTAACACTGCGGTTTCCAAAATAAATGACCACTTGAAGCAGTAAGACATCTTTTATTCCTTTTCACAGAAATTTACAGACTTTTGATTAATAAGGTTAAACAAATAAAAAATTTAAATACAAATTAATCTGTAAGTCACAAAGCATGGAGATGCATAACTGGTAGTTGAAAGGACACAGTTGAATCAACAAATCCCTTTTTAGCTATTTTGCATTTGTTAACACTATGGACATATGCCCTACACCAGTGGAATTTAAACCTGTCCTACAAGCACCCCTACCCTGCACATTTTGTATGTCTCCCTTGTCAGACATACCTGATTCAATTCTTCAGCTCGTTAGTAGAGACTGCAAGACCTGAATTTAGTTGGTCTGACAAGGGAGACATACAAAATGTGCAAGGCAGGGGCGCTTGTAGGACAGGTTTGAAAAGCACTACACCAAATCCAACACTAGAACTTGTTGGATTTGGTGTATAGAGTATTTCCAATATGATATAGCATTAACTTTTAGCGACAGTCCCTGGATATTTGAATTCTGAACCATCGCAATACGTACCTGAACCAACATAAAGACACAGCAATATGTACCTATTTCAATGTAATAAAAATGGGCCGAAAATGTCCTCACAAACTGTGTTTTAGCGTGACTCAGTGGACATTTTTCTGTGAAACTGAGTCTAACCATGCAGTGAGGTACATAAAAACGGTGTCGCAAGAAATGCACAAATGCACATATTGTTCTGAGACCAGGTTGCAAAAAACACAATCACTGTGTCTTTACCATCAATTCTTGGATAACCCCTTATTTAACCTGCAACCATCTATGGCAGATTATGGCTCCGACACAGTTACTTCCGACAAAGTAAAATTACCAACATCTGTTGTCATGATATATCTAGAAGAAAAAAAACATGTTTTAGTCACACAACATCTGTTAATGGAAACCTTGTAATTTCCCAAATAGTTTTTTAGCAACTTTCATAAAATATCACAAATGTTTTGTGCAATTCTTTAATGGAAACAAACTGATTGCATACTCATGGGGATGTATGTGCCAACCAAGCAACTGCCATTGAAAATACAGTAAATGTGAATGCTAATGTATTCTATAGCTCTCTCTCGATGTAATATACAACCCCGCAGCACAAGTAAACAGTGATAGAAGTATTAGGGTGGGGGATTTAACTTTTAAGCTGTAAATAAATAGGACCATATCTGTCTCGTTCCCAGCAATGATCTGGGTCTCTTGTTGCTCACCGTTGAGATGGCTAGTTCATGCTCTGACTCGGTGAGCTCAGCTGCTCTCTATGCATGAAACAGCAATAAGAACTTTAATGAGGCCATCTTAACTGTCACTGTGGTTTAGTAATAAATAAGAAGTGCTCAAATCAATTTTGTATTAGAGAAAACATTTTAAAAATTGGTTTCAGATGTTAATCATGTAAATCTCTAGTGCCAACTCCCTGATGGATCCCTGCTCATATAATTCATTTCTGTTGGTTATGTGAGGAATTCCCCTGCGTTCTCAAGTGAGTGTCCATGCTCTTTGATGGAGGAGCAGTTTTTCTTGTACTGATGATGCTGGTTTATGCAAGGCCATGCATGTTGACCGTAAGCTAATTGGAAATGGGTTTACAGAGAATCATTGGAAAACGCTTGCTCCACTGTCCTTTGAAAAACAGCAGTTATCGCCATAAGAAGCATTTCCATAGCTCTGATGGAGCTTCCACACATTCTACACCAGAATAACAGATTTTCATACACTACTGTATGTGAAATGAAATTATGTAATAACAAGTTATGTAATATTTTCTTAATTTCTTTATAAATGTTTAAAAAATAGTAAGCAGATTTTTTACAATGACATTTTAGAGAGTCACAATGTATGTACAGTACTGTATACGCTTTCCTCTAGGTGTAAACAAACCTGTCCCTCTCGCAGAATACAACTGGCACCTCTCGTGGCTCTCTCTCCTAGTGGAGATTTCTTCATTGTCTTCTGTCATGGATTTAGCACCACGGTAAATTTACGCACAAGATCATTCATCAGCCACAGATTCTTCCCAATTTAGCACATTTAATGCAATATCTATAATTTGGCTTATCCTTATGGGGTGCACCACAAATAACCTTGATACACGATTTTTCAAATGGACCACATGTCAACAGCTTGGCTCAGGAATAGTAAATTACAAATCCCTGTGTGACACTATGAGTTTAGAAAGGTAAGACTCTGAATCAGGGTGGTTAACTGTCAGATGCAAACTACTGACTGATGTTCACTTCAGAAAGCTAAGCCTCAAGGCCAAATGCCAAGTTAATCTGCTCACTGCTGTCTGATGACCAATAGCTTCCTTGTCATGTGGAATTAATCCATGGCACCTTTATTGCAGCACAATAACTGTATTTACTGAAGAGACTGTTGGAGTGGATCATGTGTTCATAATTGATAAATTCTGCAATATTGACACTGTAATTTAACTGAAATGAGCAAACACTGTTCTGCCTGGAGCTGGATAATGACACTATTGACTTTTTAGAGCTGTTTCATTGCAGAATGTTTGATTTAGTTTAATTTTTAAAGTTTGCATTAGGCCTATTGATATTATGACTTTTCTATTTAATACTGTAAAGCTGATTTGAAGTATTCATATATAAATATAATAATTAAATTCAGTCTGTCAATCAGGAAACTAGACCTTTTCTTACAGTGTGTGTGTGTTTGAGTATGACTGAAATCTCTCTCTAGCTCAGTGGTTCCCAACCTCGTTCGTGTAGGCCCCCCAACACTGAACATTTTGAATCTCTCCTTTGCCTGACACACCTATTTCGGGTCTTGGAGTCTCTTAGGAGCTGATGAGCTGAATCAGTTGTGTTTGATTAAGGAGACATAGAAACCATTCAGTGTTGGGGGGCTTCTAAGAACGTGGCTGGGAACCACTGCCCTAGCTGCATAACAAACACAAAAAATTGTCCTTCTCTGCACATTATTTTATCAGTGCATATGATGTATGTTCAGAGCATTTTAATGTGCACCACCTAACACATCTCTTCAAGAAACGTATTTATTTATTTATTTTTTAAGTTTTGACTTGGCAGAGCATTATTGGATGGAATGATCTGCCACCTTGTGGTTATGTTGGGCACCATTTCAGGCGATAAACATTTGGTGTAAAATAAATTTCCACTCAGAACCTGCTAGCCAATTGCACAATTAATTACAAAACTCTCTCTCACACACACATTAAAATAAACATGAAATTTAAAAGAATACAGGAATAGAATTTCCATATAAAACACAATCCTTTATTTAATGTAATTATACAGGGACTGTATTTTAGAACTGTATTTTGGGATTTTGTGTTTGCTTTTGCAAACCTCACCACAACTCTAGGGAATTATTATGATGTTCCTTGTGGTTGTTAGGGCTTTACTAGATTGATATTGCATAATTGAGTGATTTCTAGATGGTTATTATCCAAATCAAAGGGAAAATATATATTCTGCTCTCAGAAATTACAGTAGTTTCTACTTTATTGCAAGTACATTTTTTTTTTACTATTTCTCTTATCATCTACCAAAAAATTCCAACCGTCTGATCTCTCAGAAAAGCAATAGAAAACATTGAAGTTAACTCAAAATCTAATCAATAGTAATGCTTGCAAACAGAACTGAAGACTAGTGGGAAAAGAGAAAAAAATGGATCTATCTTGCACCTCTTATTCTCTTGTTATCACTGGCAGGGGGCGCTGTTGATCCATGACTGTAAACTTTAACTTACAAAATATTTTTGGAAAAAAAATCTGTTTTAGATGCGTTAATTTTCCTTCATAATTTTTCTCACACATTTTGTTTGTTAATTGTAATGTAGCGATGTATGACTAAAAAGTTAAACCATAGAAAAACCATAATTATAATAACTATATTTAAAATATATATTTTGTGTTTAACAGCTGAGAACGAAATCCAGAAATGAATATGTATATATGCAGTGACCAGAAAGAAAGAAAGAAATTATTTTGTTTTATTTGATTAGATTAAAAAATAAGTAAATCATATGCATATGCAATATTAGCACTGTTCTCAGAAATTTCTGCAATGACGTTTAATCAGTTGGCTTCAAGGTGATTACATTAACATTTGATAGATGTCAAACAACACATTACTTATGCCTACTAGAAAATAAGCTATTAAAATAAGAAAATTGTGTTATATAAATAAAAATGTATCATTTATAACATTTCTGGGTACTTACCTACTAAGGAATAGCCCTGGTGTTTAGCTTAATGTTTAAAGTTGGCCCCATTAAAAGGTTTTTAACACTTAATAAAACACACCATCAGGAAAATATGACACGCTATTTTATGCTTCCGTTGCATATGGCCTGTGTTCACATATGGTATATAATCATTTTTGGATGTTTTCCTGCAGATACTGTTTGGCCTGGTATAAATGTATGTGTGTTTCAGATACAATAGTCATGCTGACAGCAATGACAGGTTATATTGTGTTCTATAATGACAGGTTTTGCTGTCTATAGTGACAATTATGACCAGGGGACGTATTTGTAACCGGTTTGAGTTCACTTCAGAGAGCTGCTTTTATCCAATCATTTTGAATGTGCTTTCCACTTTCCTCTTTAAAACGTGTCCTATTAAACCCGCACTCCTCTGAATACAACACATCAATCAGAGAAGACCCACCTTCAAGACACAGCTCTTCATGTAAGAACCCAATTAGTAGTAATTAAATCCTAATGGCTCTTGTTGCTTCTCTGGCAATGAAACCACCAAAAAAAAGCAGTGAATGTAAAAAGCAGCCTAAGCGAAACCCTAATCTCTGACTAATAAACTAAATCTCAAGAAGCACTGGCCAAGGCTGGAGTTTTATATTGCTACTATCACAAACGGCCAGTGTTAACTTACTGATTATTGCGATTTGAATTATAGGGTGGATCCATGGAAAAAAGTGATTTTACAGTGTGGTTTCGATTTAACAAGGTACCCAATTTTTAGATAACACAGTTGAGTTTTTGTTTCCAATGCTAAAATACTAGCTGTGTTCCATCATTACTTTGATTAAACTTTTCTTTTTGTTGAATTATTAAATAATTATATTTACTTAATGACTTACTATTCTTCCACCCATTGCTTAAAGTGGAAGTGCTGGTACTGTGTACTAGTGCATACCAGCCCACTTCAAGCATTGTTTATTAATGTCACATGATCTTTTTTTTTTACCGTGTTCACTTGTGGTGGCTCAAACAGTGGCATGTAGTCGGATAGAGCCATGCAAAGAAAGAAAAAGAGGACATTATGTTCATTATGTTCTTATGGTTATGTTCATTATGTGTAATGATTCTTTTGAATGAACACGGTGTCATTACCAAATTGTCAAGCTTGGTCAGGAACCTTTAGAATCATTTTTCGATGTGCAGGTCCTTCATTAGTAATGGGAATTTTATTGTCATGTTTAAATTATAAATTGGGTAATAATATTCCAATTGCAAAGATGACATGCCATAATATGTTGGGGTGCAGTTTTTCAATGTAAACAGACACAACCCTTTATTAGCACGTAACCCAACCCCTGCCCCTAAACCTACCATTTATCAATAAAACACAAGACAAAACATGCAGATGCAAGTATGCAGAATCTGATTTTGCTGAGTTCGATGTGTAACTGGGTCAACTTCTTTGTTGATCCTGGAACATTGTGATTAGCAAATCAGATTTGAAGAACCAGTTTATAGTTTTTGTGAAGTTTAGGCTTACAATCAGTGCTTGTACATTGAGTATGATTTTAGGCATTACTCATGGGTAAGGTTAGGTTTAGGTGTAGAGATATGGTCAAAACAAAAATTTTGGATTAAAATGTTGTTCCAGTGTCATCAAAATATGTTGACCCAGGAGCACATCGAACTCAGCAAAATCAGGACGTGCATATAACTACTTTCATAATAGTAATATTATTACAAGATGTCCACATCAAAACGACTATAAAATACCTAAGACTTTTCAAAAAAGCCAGTCGCTAATCTGTAAAGTCACCTTTAGCAGTCCCAATAGATTTTGTTTGTGATTCCAAATATGGAAATGTAAGTTTTGCGAACAGCTCTAGAGAGTTTGATGTTTCCTTATTCAAAAAGATAGGAGCTACACTCGGATGACCGAGAGGCATTTGATGACAAAGCACTTTGGCTGCAGTCTCCATAGACATTTGTAGACGCCCCATTCAAACTCTTACAAGCACATAGAAGCTACCGCCATCTTGGAATAGTCCACTTGTCATCATTCACCACTCTAGGTTCACACAGAGCCGTTGGGTTCGCAGATCTTCGGTTGTTCAGGATTGTGGCGTTTTTCAAATATTCAATGATTACTATTGTGAATGAAATAAACAAGACCACTACAATATGGCAAATGACTTACGATATTACATATAGCTAGGCATCTACTTATCTATGGCAGACTCTGTGCGCAAATTCAAAATATACCACCAGCAGAAGCCTCACGTTATTTTTGGTTGTGAAATGCTAAGGGGTATCTTGAGCAGCAAAAAGAAACACCAAGTGGTCCTGACTAAGCTTCAATATGTGAGTTAGGAGTGTGAGTGTGCTGTTTAAATCGAAACAATAGATGGGGCTATTTAAACCTGGTGGGATCATTAACGGTGCAAAAAAGCATCGTTTTTTTTGTTTGATAGTTTTTTGTGGGTTTTTTGCCCTATGTGACGATTTGCATTTCTCGACTCAACAGTTAACTAAGGAACTTTTCAGACCTACGGTCAAGCTGCTCCAGCCAACGTCACTTAAGACCGCACTTATATTGGCTTTTAATGTCAGTCAAGCCAAACTAGGCTTCAGCCACAGAGTAAACAGGAGTTTGCCATAATGTGTAATTTCATGCTGCACTTTACAACTACTACAGGTTTTAATGCATTTGGTGCATTTTGTTGTTGTCATTGTATTTGTTTTGTTTAATGTATTCATATTTACATACTGTATTACTTACCTTTTATTGCTGCCATGTGATCTGTGTTAATATATTCACCATTGTGATGTGAAGTACATAGTTTTTGTATTATCATATTGCTTTTTTTTCATGTGAAGGGAAAAAAAAATGGATAACACTTTATTTTGATATTCCACCTTCCCAGGCAAACACATCATTGGCACGCACACACAAATCAAGACATAGTACAGACAGACAATCTACCCTTACCCCCATCCAATGCCTTTGTGTGTGCTTCTACCCTTCAGCATGGGTAGGCGGGTCTGGGACCAGTGCTTTTACACTGAAAAGGAGCTCAGCCATATCGGTCACTGGGCGCTCTGGAGGCAGGCCCCAAGAACCTGCACGTCGCCCGCCTCCAGGGCGGATCAGGTGCCTTTGCAGGCCATACTGGTGGGACAGTTCGGGGTGGCAAAGGATCAGCTGCCTTTGCAGGCCATATTGGCGGGACAGTACAGAGTGGCACAGGATCAGGTGCGTTTGCAGGCCACAAAGTCTCAGTCCCTTCTAAGGGGATTGGGTCAAGGAATTTCCCAGCAGTCCATTCACAAAACCGCACCGCGCCCATCCCCTCCCAGGACCCTCCCTTACTGCCCCCCCAAAAAATATTCTTGGGGCAGCTCCCTGGGGGGCAAACAAAAGTTCCAAAATCATGGGAACGCCTAGGAAGCCGCACGGGGTGCATGCCGCACTCTGGGGGCAGCACGGGGTGCACGTTTGACTCTGGGGACCGCATGGGGTGCACGTTTGACTCTGGAGGGCGCACAGGCAGCTAAACCTCCGTCACGGGCTCTGGAGGGTCGGGCCATTGCAGCAGGTCCTCCGCCACAGGCTCTGGAGGATCGGGCCACTGCAGCAGGTCATCCGCTACGGCCTCTGGAACTCTGGACTGGAACAGGCACTGGAGCTGGAACGGGCTCTGGAACTGCCCATACTGGAATGGGCATAGGAACTGGAGCGGACTCTGGAAACCCCCGGATTGGAGCAGGCACTGGAACTGGAACTGGCTCAGGAAACACCCGGACTGGAACGGGCACTGGAACTGGAGCGGGCTCTGGAAATACCCGGACTGGAGCGGGCACTGGAACTGGAGCGTGCTCTGGAAACACCCGGACTGGAATGGGCCCTTGCAGCAGGTCATCCGCCACGGGTTCTGGAGGGTCGGGCCATTGCAGCAGGTCATCCGCTACAGCCACTGGAGGGTCGGGCAATTGCAGCAGGTCATCGCGAGAGCGCGAGAGTCAGCGCGAGAGACTCAGGATGGCGCTCTTGTAGCGCAGGAGACTCGGGGTTCTCCTCCTCGGCCGACATTTTAAAGGCCAGTTCAAAAATTCCCCTTATGATCATCGCCTCCTCTTGTGAGGCGAT
>JAUCNO010000353.1:1672021-1695386 GCA_032353835.1 Enteromius viviparus
AAATACATAAATGAAAATGACATATTTTTCATTTATATATATATATATATATATATATATATATATATATAAAGCTGCTTTGAAACATTCTGTGTGTAATAAAGCACTTCTTAAATAAACATGACTTGGCAATGAATGAGCTGAAACTGAGGCACTATAACTTTAAAATGAACACCTTTACACATCCACTGATCTACAGGGTGTGTATGTGACCATCATTACTCAAAATGCCCATTATATAATAACATAATGACATAATGACACATAATTACCTTAATTTAAATTATGAGAGATTTATTATTTTTGTGGGAGGGACAAGGGGACATCTAACTCGGTTGACGTTATTTAACAAATATTGTAATTTTCCTCACAAATTAAATATTTTGAGCTTGATAGATGTGAGAAAGCTTAAGGAAAGTAGCAGAAATGGTTCTTCAGATGGACTGGATAATATAAGCCTGACCCACGAGTCTCTTACTCCTTCAGTCTCTGCTCAGGGGCCCCTGTAAGATTAGGCCTTATTAATATTCAGATGGCATTCACTGCATATGGGGCCTGAGAGAGACACACAGAACAAGCTTTCAGAGAGGCTGTGTTTAGATAGCGGCACACAGGATGCTGGGAAGACAGGGGTCCCCCGTCCTTCAGACCAACATGCTTTCACACATGCTGTTAAGCGCTCAGGAAATTCATGTTTTCTGCGTGTCTGGAAGATTTTCTCTCTTCACTTTTTTCTGTTGTGTCTATTGTATTTCAAATTTGATTTAAACTGTGTCTGTTTAATCAGCGTATCTTCTGTCCATTTCATACAACTGAACCAGTCATGCATTAATTATGTCATGCATATTTTATTAGTCTTTTTCATGCAAAATAAATAAAACGAAACCCTTTACAGTTCCGAATGATGCGTTACTTTTACATTTTATAAACAATTATTATGGCGTATTTTAAAGTCATTTTACTGATAATAATCCTAATAATATGATGACACTGGCCCCTCTGTGTCCTTCGGAACGCGCTTCAGCTTCTCTTGAATATGCCTCAGCGCACATTTATGGTTAAACATTTAAACTAACACTGTGATTTTGATGTATTAAACTTTTATATCTAGATTTTATTTTAGGCAAGTAGTGATGATTTGAGAATTATATTGAACGCCTCAATATAAAGTTTTACAGAAACTCAGTGCGTGAGATTTTTAGAGTGACAGCAATTACATTAGTACAAAACATTTTTAATTGCTCAAAACTCACTATTTTGTGGCCTAAGGATGATATTGTAAATAAACTGACGCAACAATGTATTTTCTACCGACACCGTAAAGATCTCATATTTAAAGAAATATGAGGTAAACGTGTGAATGATGTGCGCATGCACTTTTGGTGTAAAGTTTGTTGTGTAGCGAAGCATGGAAATGCGATTAAATATGTGTCTCTATATTTTGATTAATAGGTGGTAATAATAAATAAGGTGGTGTGCTAAAGATGTAGGCTATGCTGTTTGATGAAGAGAAAGATATCTAGTATAGATAATAAACTTGACTCTTATTATGTTTTAATGTTTGGCTGACCAACCAGCGGAGAGGGGCGTTTCACTCCGCCCACCTGTAGAGATCGAACATTCAAGGTTTTTGCGTGCTTCATGCTCAGTAGAAGACGTGACACTGCTATATCTAGAAAGATATCAATGTCACATTAATGTGCTTTTTAAAATAGAAAACAAATAAACTGACACATTACATGAGTCACCTCATTTAACATTCTAATATTAGATGTTTTTATGTACAAAATGTTAAGATACTTTAAGCAGTATACTTTTTTTAAAGCATGACAAAAACATAATGTAAAATGTGCACACTACTTAATTACACATTACAAAAGTGCCATAGTCATAACATTCTTTCCTTAATTTAATTATTTTAATTAATTTAAAATTACTATATTTTCTGCAAGTACAAATCTTAAAAGGACACTTCATTTTCACAAGGGTTGCTAAAAAACACTTTCAATTAGACAACAGAAAAATAATGTTTAAGCTTTGAACATTTAGAGGCCTTAGAAATGTGCATATCAAATAATAAAGTAGTCTTTATAGGGTTATTTTACAATTTACTATGGTAAACATAGTTACCATGTGGTGATAGACAAGTTGATTTAACACAGACTCATTCTAAACAGCACATAAAAACAAATCAGTTGAGCTTTGTTCTCTTGACATTTGACGTTCAGACAATCTTTTCCTGTTGAATTTGGTGGTTCTTGGCCAGTGAAAGTTACAATATGAACCAGACTTTTAAGATGCAAGTCAGAGGTACTGAGGTCAAAAGTTTAAACAGGAGCACTTGGACTTCCTTACATTTTCCCTCTTGGTTTACAGCAATGATCGAAATGTCAACAAACACCTGTGAACTTTGACCTTAAAAACTGAAATTATAAGGACATAGTGCTCATCAAAGTATGTTTAAAGAATGTAAGAAGGTGCTGGCAACCCATAGTATATTTAAAAACCTGACTTGAGTTTTGGTGTTGTTTAGTCTGTGTTTATTACTTTGTTTTATTTGTTTTCCTCGGTTTCCCTGGCAACCACTTCAAGTGCTCTAAAGTGGGACGAGGGGTGAGCACAGCAACAGTTTTGGTTCTTGTTGCCATGGGAACAAAGTTTCCCTCTCCTTCGCACACATAGGGCCGGTTGAATAAAAGGTTAAGACTAGTCTTATAAATTAGGTTTTTTTAATTTTTTTATTTTAGTCTAAGGGGAATACAAAAAATTAACAGATTAATCTTGACTAATTGCTAGTGGGTCAGACTTGCTCTTAACATTAAGGCTAAGTTTAAGCAACTGGCCTATATACTCTCTCTCACACTCACACATCTGGGAATTCCTCAGCATGTCATCACAGGTGGCTTTCCTCAGAGAATGAGTGGAAAAGTCATTAAACTCCACATTCCCCAGAGAATGAATGTTTTTCACCATTAAACACATACACACGCACAGGCATGTGTCAGTGACACTGACTGCAAAAAGTGACAATGCATTAAATAACAGCTGATATGTCATGGTTGCAGTCGCCCACCCAAGTGGCTACAACAACTGCTTCCTCCTTTTTGTACCTTCTTAACGCTTTGCAGTTTGTAAGTTATACCTTAAGCTGTTAAGAAAATTGTGTGTTTCCCTAAAATGTTCTTAGTAAAGTATAACTTCTGTAAGTTATACTTTTGTAAGGTTAATCTGGACAACTCTTAGCTGCACACCGCATCTACAGTGCACCTCTGTGCACCTCGGTCTGTGTTGTGCATGTCAGATATTAGATACTAGATATTAGTCAATAATTAGTTCTAATTAAGCACATATTAGTGCCATATTCTATGACTTTATTCTACATCTTTATTTTACAGGAATATATTGACTATGTCCTGCTGCTGTGGGACATGCAGATGTGGGACGACAGCTCCCGAGCACCAATAGCTATTGAGCTTACCTCACTGTTCATTGCCATCCTGGTCCATGCACTCCCTATTCTGGTGGCCAGAAGTCATTTCACTGTCCCCAGTAATGACCACTGCTATTCTTTTTGTTTGGGTTTCGCAAGCCATAACTCCCCCACATGGGATGTCAGCTTGCTCTGTAATGGCCATGGAGGCCCTCCCTGTGCCTATTAAGTCATGGCCACAAAGGCTGTCCACACCCACACCTTTTAAAGTGGCACTCATACTACGGTTGTTTTAGGCTGATTTATCCCTTTTCCCTCTCCATGAGCCAGGTTTCTTCAAAGGTTTTCTCCTTAGAGGAGTTGTTGCCACTGTCGCTTTCGGCTTGCTTATTCAGGGACACCGGCCCTAGTCTTAATCATCGCCAACCAACTCCACTACTTCCAGTTATCTCACTTTCTCCCGGGGGGCAGGCGGGGATCAGGCCGGGCACTAAGCACCACTCAGCCCTCGCCTCCTAGGGGTAGATACTGTAGGGCTCTGAGTCCACCGGGTTCCCTGCCTGCTCCCCGGACAGTCCGCCAAACATGCTTACTATTATCAGTTAATTACTGAGGAAGTGGTAACTCTTGATAATATAATTGAACTTCATCCATATGTGTTTCATAAAGATATAATCTTTTTTGGGTTACAATCTGCCATTAGTGAGAAAAGACTAGCCACCTGAAGGATCCTCAGAGCTTTCCAGCTTAATTAGACTAATCATAGTGTTTAATCATTAACTGCACTCTTAAAGTCTTCATAAATTGCATAAATTGCATATAAATTGTGATATTTAGAAGAGTTTTTTTTTTTTACAAAAAGTTTAAAGAAAATCCCTGTTCTGTCATTCAATACTAATGTGAGGAGAGGGGAAAAAATTCAAATGGAGCTGATGTATTGCCTTTCTTGACCACAGTAGTTCTGGTTTATGCTGGTCTGTTTGGTGGAACACTATAACAGTGCCAAAACATGGAATCCAGCAGAAAACACAGCATATGCTAATCTTTTTAACATCTCTGTCACTCTGGGAGGGTTTCCCATATTTGCTTGAAACTATGAATCATGTTCTGACCCAATTAGTCTTCAGTTCCAGACAGACAAGAGATAGATGAAAAGAGAAGCACATAGATGAACAGATCAGAAAGTTGCATGATTTTTTCAACCTCAGTCTTAAACATTAACCAGGTGCCTGTTTGCTATCTCATTTACACCACTTGCAGAAAACAGCAGTGAGCATGCAAACAATATTCTGAACTGAAAAACATATGGTCCCCCATCTCAGCCTGGCTCCCTTGTGGGCCCGTTTTGTTTCCACAAACGGTCAGTTTCATGATTTACATCACGATTCCATTCCTCATGAACAGTTCTGAACAAAAATATTTGGACCGAGTAATCAAAATAAGCTTCAATCCAATCATTGGAGAATAAGTAATCAAGCGTTTGTCACAGCAGACCATGCTTCGTGGTACACATAAACGGCTGTCTGACTCTGACATCAATCTGACAGCAAGCTGTATTCATGCTTCCTATGAGAGTCTTAAATTAATATCACAGGGAACAATCTGTCACACTCGAATGGTCGAGGCACCCTGCTAGCCATAGTTTTTTCTCCAAGTGGTTTTTACTGTTGCTCTATTAATTGCAATTCCATATACTATAACTCATGCTGAGTCAAGAAGACAAGGCCTTTACTGCCCAGAAATCATTAACTTGTTTGAGAAATAAGATATTGTCTATTGGCATCTAGTTCCCCAGTCTGTCTTTCCTTTTATTTAATTTTATGTGACATTCACAACTTCTGTAATGGACGTGTGAGATGAGGGTGAGATGATTTCAAATACACAACCAATTAGATTGGATTTCCTGAAGCAAACACCAGTGCAAGGCAGCAAAACAATAGTTTTCAATGAAATTGGAGTTTGGTAATTGCAGTACTTAAGATCTTCACATATTTGAACTTGTAATCTAGATAGGAAATTCTGGATTTTATAAAAGCTTTGATTCTTGCTTTGACATGGCTTCAAAAGTAGTCAGGTAGTAATCTCTACATTACATTAATTGCATTTTTTTTTCTTTGGTTTTTGAATGTTCATCTTAAATTGGTAATTAGATTTGTAATTCAGTGTTCGTCTTCCTTTGTGAAAACAAGTATGCAAAACCTTTACTTATCAAAGAATATATTTTAGTATGAAGACACTTTAGACACTTAACTGTGTGCTATTTTATATCAAATTATATATTATAAATTATATAATATAAGAATATATAAGAATATATTATAAATTAGTGGAAATAAAAGGTGTTTTTTTGAAGTAGATTTGTCACATGTGTCATGATTCTCTTGTGAATGCATGTTGAAGAGAAAGAAATTATGAATAAAGTGTTGAATAAATATGTTTTTGTTTTTTTTGGACAGAAAAAGTTTTCTCTTTAAATCACTGATGTCACATGGACTATTTTAATGATGACTACCTTTCTGGGCATTGATTGTGGTAATATCCTGTCTATTGAGGTTCAAAAAGCTGTCATATTTCAATATCTTAAAGGGATAGTTCACCCAAAAATTTATATTCTTCAATTAATTACTCACCCTTGTGTCATTCAAAGCTCGTAAGACCTTCTTTCATCTTCAGAAAGAAAATTAAGATTTTTTTAAAGAAACATCGCTGTTGCATTGCTGTCTATGCAGGATCAGAAAGATCTTTGATTTCACCAAAATTTCTTAATTTGTGCTTCATAGATGAACAAAGGTCTTATGGGTTTAGAACAACAGCAGGGTGAATGATTAACCATTTTTGGGTGAACTAACCCTTAAGGAATCATAAATATGAACATGAACTCTTTAAGCAAACACAAATGGTCTTTTATTTAATCACTGTTATATTTTCTTTCTTTTTTTAACATCCTATAAAGATTTGAAGTACACTACCCGTGCACATTCATTGTACTTCCTTTTCACAAGGGTTAGAAGCAGTAAATATCCATTCTGAGCTGAACACATATGCTGCACACACCTGATATCTCGGTTTAAGAACAGCCCATGGCACAGTTTCCTGTTTGTCACACCGAGTGATATTGTTAGTCAGTGGTACATTAGGTACCATGACGCCAATGCTTGAATGATGGCCTGTAGCATATACACAAGGTACAACAACATGTGGAGCGTCTGTTTCTAAACTGCATATTCAGCAAGCAGCACATTCACTGCTCTGCTAACAGCTGTTCATCAGCTGTGTCCTCAGCAACAATCAACACAGCCAACACAAGTACAGCCTGCCCTTTTAGAAACACAAACCCTCCAAATCCACAAACCTGCTTTACAGTGGCCCTCAAAAGTATTTAGACCTTAAAATAGAGCTGAATGTCACTTCGCTAGATAACAATTAACAAGTCATCTTTTCTCAAGTCCACAACTACTTTTCAGAGCCAATTTTGAAATTACTTTTAATTATTTGGCATCTAGATCATTTCTTCTTTTTTTTTTTTTTTTAGTCTACTAGAGATTTTCAGTGGATATGTGAAATCTCTGTAAATTTACAGAGGGGTTCTATAGAGCAACCACAGGTTCATTACATTAGCATTTAATTATTTACAGTAATTAGTCATAATACTTCTTAGGGCTTTTTAATGGCACTTTTTTATACCTTGTTAACGCAAGGGAACTAAAATATTGTCCAAATGCAAATAGTAAAAAATATCATCCACATTATGATTATTTTGTAACATTCAATGAAAATGATTATTATGGTTATTTTCATATACTCTTTTATTGTGAAAATATGTGCACATGTCAATTTTTTTCTTTTTTTGTGAATATAGGCAAAAAGACAATTTTGGCTATATTTCTTTTTTAATGATTTGGAAAGGAAATGCCCTTACCCTGAAAATAAAAATACTGTACTAAACAGTAGCCTGGAGAACAAAACAATAAACATTTTTAATTTACATACATGTCAGTTTGTAGTTGGTTTCAGGCACTTGAAGTCACAGAATTAACATTCCACTTAAACTGCTACATCTAAAGTCTTTGGTCCTCAGTTTTTCAAATAAGGAAACCACGGTCAGAACTGAACATAGTCTCCCAGCTTTACTGTTTTCTTAATTTTGTTTCTTTTTTTTTAATAACTTCAAAAAAAGGCATTTCATAACTTAAAAATGTTTCACTTATAAAACAAGAATGGGTTACACGTACACAAAGTAGAGAAGTGCTTTAAATTTTCCCATGTTCAGTATTCTTATTTCATCCGCACTGGACAAAATCCTCCAAAAAGATTTTGAGAGCAACCAGAAATATTTTGAGTCTTCCAATATAGCAGAGTTCAGTAAAACTGCGGTGGATTGGTGGCATCCACATTAAGACAAGATCTCACATTTGGTCTCTATCCAATTTTGCACAAAAGAAAAAAAAAAAAGTAAAACTGGACAGTGAATCTCACGACACCTTACTAAAAACATGTCTGGGTCATATTTCAGCCCAAAATCACAAGGAAAAAATAAGAAATGATATTATGCATAAAGAAATGTAAGCCTACTTAAGCCTAAGACCAAAATACATTTTTATCATCGTAAGTTGATTTTAAAGAAAAATTACGTAAATTTTCCAAATTCTAAAATGTGTAGTATTTGTTGTACGGTCTTAATTTTGCCTTTAATTAATATAAAACATATGAAAGCATGACAAGAATCACAATTTAGAAATGGTCACTTCTTTATGCAAAATATACATTCTTCCGTGAATTGTGAAGTCAACATGTTTTAAAGAGGTGATCTGAAAACTGCAAATATTCCCCAGCAGTGTTTTCATCCCTTTATAGCTCAGCTACACGGCAGCCATGTCTGATAGGAGTTGTTACAGGTGGAAATTGGCGAATGCACATGTGCTACATAGTAGTTGCTGAAGTTGACATCTCTGACGTAGGGCGCCGGTTGGTAATAACACGTAATGTTAGACAGTGCAGGAATGGCGTTCTGTTCTGCCAGCACACGTAATGCCAGGGATGAGATGAGTGCAAGTGTCTGCCTCCTCTCGTGGCCCATGAGACACACGGTGCTTTCATCCACCACACGATGGAGAGTCACCAGGCAATCGTAACGCTTGTGCTCCATGCCGTTAAAGTGGTTCTGTAGGTATGCTTCCAGCTTCCTCTGCTGCTCATTGATGTCGGGAAAGTCGATGAAGAACCGTGAGCACATGTAGCGCTGGAGCGTCTTCATCTGCGTCTCGGATGCTGGACGGAAACCTCTTACCAGTAGGTGGCAGTACTTCAAGAGCCCGCCTCCGCGGATCTCTTCCGGACTGTGCGTGGCGATGATTTTGGTGTGCAGGTGTCCCAGCGCTTCTTCAAAATCTCCGTACATGCTCTCTCCGAGCACAGTGGGATGGAAACTCTCAGACATGGGCGTCTCGGAGCAGCGGTCGAAAAGAAGCAGCGAGTCCAATCCGATCTGAAAAGAGTCCACGCTAAACTCAAACTGCCGCCGCAGAGAGTCCACAAACTTCAGCTCCACATTTTTGCCAGTGTTGTTGGAGAGTGAGATGAGGCTCCAGCGGTCCGTGTCATTGCAAACCTTCACCAGCTTCTGCACGTACGCTTCCTTCAAGGTCAGGGCGGAGATGCGGTCGCGGCTCACACCAATAGGCAAGAACTCCAGGAGGCTGTCCAGGACAACATCCTTCACCAGACGGAAGGTCCTGTCATTGGTCAGACTCAGGCCGAAGATCAGATCCAGGTCTTTGTAGCCCAGGCCAGTGTCCTGGTGGAGCACATAACTGGCAGCTGAGCCGTTCAGCTTCACATCCCGCACCACAACGCCTCGCTCCTCCAGACGAGCACGCACCACCTACAGGTGAAGGAAACACAAAAAGAGACACTGTTCAAAGTAGGAAAGGTGATTGGGTTAAAAAACGTTTTATGTTTTTCTGGTTTAAAGAACCTGATTTTACAGAGGGCGACATCTTTGTTGACTCTGGAACAACATTGAGGTTAACCAATCAGATTTGAAGAACCGGTTTAAAGTTTTGGTAAAGTTTAGTCTTACAACCATTGTTTAGTGCCTGTACATCAGTTTCGGTTTACCTCTGATTTTAGCGATTACTCATGAGTAAGGTTAGGTTTATGAGAAGGGATATGGTCAAGACTGTTCTTTTGAATTAAAATGTTGTTCCAGAGTCAACAAATATGCTGACTTAGGACACATTTAACTCTGCAAAATTGGGGCATGCATCTTCATTTTGATAGCACTCCTTAAATTAAGTGGTTTAAATGTATTTCTATAAATGTAAATGCATATGCATGTTTAATCCTGCCTGCCTGTCAAACACGTATTTGCATACCTCTGAGCACCCATCTCTCATCGTGTCACAGATTAGTGTTTGGTCTACGTAAGTTTGTGTTTTGGAGGAGGTGTGGCATTGCAGAGCAAATAGGCAGGGAGGGTGAGGATATTGTTTTCCAAAGCTACCTTTGTGTGATAAACTTTTTCACAAATTTGTCACATACTCACCTAACTTTATCAAAGGAAATGGAATGCTCAAGACAGTGTTGTAGTGACTGTTCAGTCACACGTCCAAGACCATATTTTTACAAACTCTGGAGCAATTAGACTCTTCCCGCAAAGGACACGACACAGGACAACAAGAGGAATTTTTCACTTTTGGACTTTAGTGCAACAGTAAATATAAAAAAAAAAACGTTTAATATAAAAACAAATAGCACCTCAACTTAAAATACAAGGCAGACATATAAACAAATAAAAAAATAAAAGTGCCTAAGTGTTTGCAAAGCCAGTAATGTGCTTTTTGGAACTGCACTCCTAACTCTTACTGTCATCACACTACTAAGTTTTACGGAAGGACATGTATGTTTTTCTTAATGAAAAGTAACATCTGTTTCTGTAACAAGTAACCTGTTTCTGTTCTCATCAAGGACGTTTGCAACGGCACTAAAAAGTCTCACTGTCCACAGAGCTGCAGAGCACTGGATTACCACAGCAGCCATAGAGGGAAACTAATTAGCATGTACCTCCAGATTGCAGACATACTTGCGCCGATTTCACACTGCACACGTCAGCAGGGCATAAGCAGTGCGGAAGTGGCGCGTATGCTAAGCAGAAGCAGTGCGCGGCAATTTTGCTTTCATAATGGCGTTTGTCGCACTGCCGCGCTGTCCCACCCCTGCGTGCTGTGTGAAAGCTCTCATCCATTAACTTGGGGGGCGAAAAAAATATGTGCTGCTTACGCCCCCCTGCTGATGCATGCAGTGTGAATCCTGTGTAACTCTGTGCAGTAACATAACTATAGATGTGTTAAAAAAAAATTCAATATATATATTTTCTAGTCCTGATCTGGAGGTAGCGTCCTTTTCCGCTAGAGTCTGAAACCACATGACCGGAAATCGTGCCCGGATCTGGACATCCCTAATAAAAACTGCCTTACATGACTGTGTTCCCAAACAGCAGCATCTGTCTTCAAAAGCATTGACCGCATTTATTGTGTTCTGTCTGCTCACTCCGAGGAAACTCAGAACTTTGTGAATAAGGCTTGCAGTCCTACAGAAACTGTTGGGATCAATGCAACTCTGCTCACACCTCATTTGAAATGTTTTGCCACATCAAAAATGGTCATAAACAATGCACAAGCAAACAGTTACACCACAGAAGGCACTACAAGTATAGATGTTCAAGAAGAATCTCAGTGGTTTAACAGACCAGCTTCAATGCAAGGAAGTGGCAACCTTTCTTTCTAAGGTTCATGCAGAGCAGTACTGTAATCTCAGTAAGCTTCTGTTCTCAGAAACAAACACACACCTCTATCAGACTGGACACAGGTGAGAACTGAAATGTAACTCTTCACTAGAGAAAGGATTCTGTTTGCCCTGGGAAATGACAAGTCACTGCTGGTCTTGGCAGCCTCCTTGCTTTTCTGTCCTTCTAATCTGTGCAACTCTCAAACACACACATAGACTAGAAGGCCTCCATGAAGACTCCAAAGCCAGCTGACTTTAACTACTAACTAAAAACTGAATTTTTTTTAAAAACAATTGACATTCTTAGTGATTAGACAGAAATAGCTGTAAAATAAATGACGCATTATGAGTTAAGACCTCATTTGTGATCTGTACAGTTCCGACTATTTAAATAAGAGGTGCCCAATCCTGGAGGTCTCCCTAACCTTAGCACCTCCAACACCAAAGCCAGGAGATTAGGATCTTAAGCAGCACTGAATAATTATAGACAGGTGTTGAAACTGAACTCTGCAGGTAGGTACTGAAGTAGGATTGGGTTTAAACTAGGGCTGGGCGATAGCCGTAGATCACTGAGAATCTGTGTGTTGAGTTTCGCGGGTGATTCAATGGCGCAGCTTCTCAGTGATCTACGGCTCTGTGTATAAGCGTTGCTGTTTCTTTTGAAAACAGCTGATGGAGATTTACCACTAATCAAAGAACCGGCTTTACTGACGAGATGCACATAATATATAATATATATATAGAAGTATATCGCCCAGTCCTAGTTTAAATCAAAGAGATCTGGTAGTCAGTACAAGGTAAAACCACTAGGCTACTTCCTTTGACACAATGTGAAAGCCACAAATGCACTGGGTCTGTCTGCAGCTGACAAGACCTAGGTGACACGTAAACTCACGTCCTGTTTTGTTTTCCAGCCTAGCTAAAAAAAAAAAAAAAAAGTCCTCTGTTTTATTTGTGGGATGACTGTAAGGCACATTTCCACACTGCATTTTACAGGCTGAGGCTGGGGAACAGGCCAGCAGAACAGCATCATTGCCCCCTGGACACCGACAATCACTGTAAGCACAGTGAACTGCCAAAAATAAAGGGATGAATGAACCACTTACGAGTCTTAGAAACTGGCCCAGGCTCAGGACGTCAGTCAGTGAATCCACTGTACTAGAATAGACTATGAAGAATTTTAGGCCTTTAAATATTTCCAAAAAATTGTTTAATGGAATCTCTGAAATTCTAGCTATTGGATGGACATGTGGATAATCCTAGGTGTTATGTGAAGCTTGGATAAAGCTTTAAGCACTTACTTATATATGTAACTTCCATTACACCAGTTCTGTGCTCCATTAGTAAAGGCTTTGTTTAAAGAATCATTCATCTGATTTTCCAAACAACCCATAAAAAAGTGGTCCACACGACTCATGCACTATAGTCTTCTGAAGCCAAATGATTAGTGTTGGGGACGAAGGCATTTCAAGCAACATGAGTTACGTTATGAGATTACTTTTAGTAATGCATTATTTTTAATTGAAAAGGGAAATGTTATTTTGCTTTCCTATGTATTGATCAACAGTTCTCCTGTCCTCATGCTTTCAAGAGAAATCAGGAGTAGGTGAGATTAGATAAGCATAACATTTCCACCTCTCGTTTGAACTTTCATTTTGTGCATCCTGTTTGAGCTGTGCCCTCTAAGGTAATTTCTATTTTCTTCAGCCTGTAGCTTATTCAATTCAGTTTTTACATTAAAAACAAACCAGCAAGCCGAGCCCTGATGAGTAAATGCAAAAGTAACATAAATTGCGTTCCATAAAAAGTAACTAAATAGCACAATTGGTAACTTTTTTACATAATAAGACAATATTGCAATTATGCATTACTTTTAATTAACTTTCCCCAACAATGCAAATGATAGCTTTGTTTGAGGAACAGACTGAAGCTGTTTTATAACCACACACATCAGAGGAGCAAGTGCTCACCCGTCTTTGAATTTCTTCTTAGGACATTTTTTTTCAGTTAGCACTTTAGCATCAGTGTTGGTGGATAACTAGCTAGTAAAGTGGATTTACTTACTGTAGATGATGGCAAAACTTGAACTAGACCTTTGAGATTCTTACATTTCTTGAAACTGAATTTCTCTGAAGGTCAATATTTACACTATTTTCCAAAAAAAGATGCATTTTACACTGGCTGTGTTGATTAGCTCCCCCTGCAGGTAAGAGTGAATGGTAATCCACAGGTCTCAAACTCAGTTCTTGGAGAGCCACAGCTCTGCACAGTTTAGCTCTAATCAAACACACCAGATCCAGCTAATCAGGGTCTTCAGAATCACTAGAAACTTCTAAGCAGGTGTGATTTAGAGCTGGTTGGAGCTAAACTGCGCAGAGCTGTGGCCCTCCAGGAATTGAGTTTGAGACCAATGGTGTAATGTATACCTCACACTGATTCCAGCCCCTGGTTTAAACCAGCATTATGTTACATGCTGGAGGGATGAATTCCTTTAAGAAATCCATTCACCTACTCAGAAATGCACCTGTTCTAAGACGGAACAATGAGAATGGCTTAGATGTTGAGTCTATGTATCCTTTCAGATAGAAAAAAATGTAATCCTGAGGACTTGGTTTATACTCTGGCCAAAAAGAAAGACTTACCAGGCTCCTCTTTACCACGTTGATGCCATGTCAGCACTGGCCCACAAGTCTACTGTTTCCAACAGGATTAATCCACTGTTAACCTTATTTGCCACAAACAAGCCAACTTTGTCTGCTAAACAGGCCAGTGTAAGCCAAGCAACACTGCAGTAATGATACCACTGAGAAAAATTAAATAGTGGTGATTTGTGTCAAGAGAGTTCTTTCTGCACTTGGTTATAAGGATGGTGAATGCTTTATAACACCACCAAATACTGATACCAGGACACCAGCAACCTTCTGGTGGGCTGATTGCCCTGCAAATTTGAGAGTTTGCCTCCTGGTGGTTGTAGACATCTTATATTTTAGACAAAATACAAAAATATGGCAGATTACCAGAGTGCTACTTCACAGTCCAGATGCACAGGTTTCTATCACTATTATAGGAAACAAAATTATGTTTTCACTGTAAAAAACAAACAAACTAAAATGGTACTATCAGTAAGTCTTTGCAACCTATGTTTTTCTATTTACTCATCTAAATAATTTAGGCATTTTAAACTTTTTATGTCTGTTTAATATAAATTAAGTTAAAATGCCTAAAAGTTTGTTATACTTAATTTAAGGCAGTACCTGAACTTTAGTTGAAATAATATTTTATGCTGTGTAATATAAAAGGTAACAAGAGTAACAATGATAATTGTTTTTATAATTTTAATTTAAATTGTTTTTTTGAGACTTTAATTGAGTTTTTCTTCTGTCTGGGAAATAATCTGCACTTATTAAATTTGGATGAACAGTAATTCTGTGGTCATAATTGGATGGAAAGTGATGAAGGTGTTTTCAGTCAAGAATAATCAGTGTTTTGAAAAATACTTTTAGATAAACCCGCTCCAAAACAAGACAGACTGTGGTTGGTTGCTTGCTTTATGTCAGTCAGACCATCTAATTCTATCCTTTTGACTGGCCTAAAATGCAAAGTGAACCATATTTGGGAAATCAAAAGTTTGGCTAATGCAAGACTACTGTTGGTTGTAACCACAAGCTGTACAGTATCTGTAATGACAGTTAAATTAACTAATGGCCTTATTGGGAGGGTCTGATTTAAAGTGGATAGGAAAGAAAAAAAGTGGATAGTTTTCATAAAAACAATCAAAAAATTAACTAAGGGTGAGAGACTGCAAGACCTAAAAACCTTTTGGACATTTCTGTGGTTCTCACATACAACCAGATGCTAGAGTAATGAGCACATTTTTATTTGAAAGGTCAGTGATGTCATCAGAGAGTGGCCTAATTTTGAATAGCCCATTTAATACAGCTGGGTAAAAAATACTATCTATCTTGTTTCGCAGTTAATTGTGTGAACTGTTTTTTTTTTGTTTTGTTTTTTTTGCAACAGTGAGGTTCCAATTAAAACAAGCCAAATAAAGGGAAATACTCAAATCCTTAACAATAATAATAAATAAATAATCATTTTAATAAATCGCAAATGTTTAAGTATACATAAGTTTAATTTTGAAACATTTATCTATGTTGTTAAATTGATTATAACATGATTTATACTTAAAACCTCTAGTCTAGTTTATTTTTTATTATTATCAAAAAAAGAATCTGTTTTATGCAGTATATACTATATTTGTGTATGGAATAATGTCATAAATAATATGAAGAGTCTCTCTGGATGTTAAATAGATTAAAGGGGGAGAAGTGCAGTGATTGCACAAACACCTGCTGATATCTGCTAAAGTTCAGCATGGAAAAAAAACTGCCACATAAACTTTTTCAAGTCATGACTGACTGCAAAGAAAGTATCCGTTACGTAATAATCATGAAAAATAATCTTCTTGGCAACTTATTGAGAAACTGACAAATTGTACTGAAATGTATAATGAAGATGAGATGCCTAAAAACTTGCACTTGAAAAAGCTTCCATAGAACACAACATAGAATCGTAACAGTTTTTTAACGATACATTAGTGCAACAAATTGTGCAGAAATTTGTCTATGTATAAACATTGATAAATTAATTTTACATTAATACATCTTTACTGAAACATGAGCTGAATATATTTCCTGATGATAATGCCTGACTAATCATCCAATTATTTCCTGAATGACAGTGAAATGTAAATGACACAGTAGAAATAGAATATATTAACAAGTTGTTTATCGTAACTGATCCTTATGTAAATATGAAAAAAAAAAAATTTAAAATCCAATAATTCCTGCTACATGGATGAGGTTGAAACATTATAAAATAACCAATAAACCTTTTAATATAAAACATTCAGTTTCAAAATCTCTTGGCAACCAGTTCTGCTAATAAACTATATTACTTGGAAAATTATTTTCCATTCTAATCCAAACGGTTTCGTAACCATAATTTGAATTGAGAAACATACCTTTCAGAACTTAATCCAAAACAATGAGTGTGTGTGTGATCATTTGTAGAAAAAATATATATATATTATAGTAATTTATTAATAAATTAATTGTAGTCGTAGTGTTAGCTTCTAAATACTTGTGTTGCTTTGTGTCAGAAAGTATCCCACAGGAATATTCCAAATGATTGTAACATTTGGAATTAGAGTTCTATTTACATTTCTTAATGCATTCCATTTTTTACAAGTTCTGCCGAGATATGATTGTGTGTGTGTGTGTGTGTGTGTGTGTGTGTGTGTGTGAGATGAGACCTCAATGTTATTTTTTTGTTGTTGTAGTCTTTTGTTTGTTTGTTTGTTTTTTGTTTGTTCCAGAGAGAAAACATTAGAATCCTTCGTGAACGTTCCAAATCAGTGTAACACAGTTACAAATCAATGTAACACAGTTATATCCACATTTCTTACCGCATTCCATTTTTTAACATAAAAAAAAACAGAAAGCAGCGAGTTCAACCGAGGTTTCGTAGTGTTTATATGCGTATAAGATCCCGTACCTGCACAATATGTCGCGGCTGAACGGAGAGCGTAGGGAAGTTTCCTCGGCCGTGGATCGGGACACATTCTCCAAGGATGGAGTCCAGACGCTGCACCTGCTTCCAAGATAAAACACAGCAGCGCCGGCTCTGCTCCGACACATCCGCGGAGGACATGGCGAGATCAGTCCGGTGAAGACTCGCGTCTGCTCGGTGGATGTCAGCTGGATGCCCCCTCAGACTATATGACCTCCGGTTATTTTGCTTTTGGAGTAAAGCGTCAACTCAGGCTTTAGGTTATTTTATTAACGCAACAGAATCCAGATAATTATCAAAGCACGAACGAACTGACGCGTCTCAGTTCCTCACAGTCGCGCTACTCACACTAGTCTAGCGTTCATTCACTGAGTCTGGCTATAAGCCTACAAATACATTTAAACCTGACTCATTTACATACGCCGCTCAATTGGTCAGCTTTTTGAATAATAAGTACGTCCAGAAGAACCGAAGTCCATGTATCCGCCCACCTCGCCTACGTCGAAATTCCCCGCTGCGCTCATTGGCCGTGGGAGGAGCGTGCGTTTGTACGGGAGCATGCGTTCGGTTTCTTGTAAACAGAAACCAGGATGCTCAAAGCTAATAAGTTTGTTACACAGCTTGTTCGATAGTACATCTATGAAAATGTATTCACATTGTGTTCTCAATGTCCAGAGTCGCTCAAAGCCTTAAGCTTTTGACTTGCAATGGATGTTGCGTTGTGACTTAGACCTTACTGGTACATATTTGTACCTGCCAGCTTTTGTACCTTGAAGTGTACAGAAATGTGTTTCTCTCGTTGCTTTTTAAGCTGGTTAAATGCCATTTGTCCCTGGTTACTGTCCCATTGTGACATAATCTTTTAGAAAAAAAAAACAGCTGTTCTAAAAGAGTTATATGACCTGTTATCTTTTTCTATTTAAAAGTATTTAAGTATCCAAAAATATTTAGTTTTGCATAACGTGAGAACTAGAAGGAAGTAACACTAAAGAAAGGCAATATCTGGAAATATGCTGGAAATCTGATATATGTTTAGCCTGTGTGACATTGGAGCAGTGCTCTGGGTGGTTTCAAGCAGTCTAAACTGGAAATTCTTCATAATAATTTGTATAAACAAAACATGTATTACAATTGTTTACCATAGAACATCATGCTATAAACATTATGCATGTAGTACAGAAAGACAATTTAGAGAACTGCATATGGACATAAGCTGAACGGAACAATAAAGTGAAGAATGTGAATGATAAGCAGAAGAAAAAGAAGAAGAAAAAATCACACCTTGAATGAACTAAACAGGACATAATGAGACAGTTTTACTGCTGTGGTGAAAACTGTTTTTAATCTGCACTGTAAAAGTTAGGTAACCAAAACAGTTCGGTGTGGTGAGATTCAAATTACATGATTTTATACAAACGTATAGACAGACAGACGGACAGACAGACAGACAGATAGATAGATAGATAGATAGATAGATAGATAGATAGATAGATAGATAGATAGATAGATAGATAGATAGATAGACAGACAGATAGATAGACAGACAGATAGTTATGACTAAATTACGATTACGTAATACAATTTGTTTGTTGATTTGGCTCCTTGGCTCCTCTTAAACGTTAGGTATGGTATTATATTAGATAAGTTCCAAAGTATAGGCCGTTTATAACCTGATCAAACAGTATAGCCTTACTTCTGCAAACATCCTTTATTTTCCCAGCCTTCTCATAGCAAACAGAGAAGCTTGAAATGCTGCATGTATATGACTTTAATGCTGCCACTATTCCGTCACAGAAATGTGATCTATAGCTGCTGGCCATTCAAAAGACGTCATGAAGTCGACCGGCATGTTAAGTGTAAAGTATCATGTGAGGGAGCAGAAGTTAACCTCTGGCAGAAAATACAAAAGAGAAGCCTTTTAGAATGATCTCATTGTGAAGATCTCTGTGTGCTCATGAGAAACAGGTTAAGAAACTGAACAGATGTCACAAATACTCATCAGCCAATCTGTCACAACACATTCAGATATACATGATTGATTGATTCTCTTTCTTTTTGTGGTATTTTCATGCTGTACTAAATCGTACAGTATACGTCATGTTTTCAGTGCTAGAGCATTTGTCTTAGTTTGTGCTGCTTTAACACAGCTTTTTAAATTCTTAAAAATGTTACTATATATTATGCAAAGTAAACTACAAAGATCCGGTATTATTTAGATTGTTGCTAAGAAATGTGTCTGTGTGTGTTTGGATAAAGAGGAGTCTGGGTCTGTGTTGCCTTATAAATCTATCTGAGAGATTATGCTAGGACACACACTTAATTGCCAAGGCATACAAGACATATTTGTCTTTTTTTTATTATAAGACAAAGCATACTGTAGTTATGTTTAGGGAAGTGACACATACTTTCTATAACTTTAGCAAATACTGTTCTGTACAAGGTGAATATTATATTAAAAATACCAACACAGTCTCACGACCAATTCCTGTGTATGTGCAGGTGGTAAATTCATGTTAATTCGTATAACCTCACTCGTATGATATTGTACGATTTATCTAAACCCCAGTGACGGGTAGGTTTATGGGCAAGATTAGTTATTCGTATAAGTCATTCGTACAAATTCATACGAATTGGCAACTCGTGAAATACATACGATTTAGCAAAAATAGTTTGAATCACTTTCACGTTTATTATTTTACATTTTGGGAAAAGTAAAAGTTACATAATGTTGTTTTAAAAAACAGATTCATTTACACTTGTCCAGCTTCATCTGGAATCCTAAAGTGATTTGAGCGATCAGATGCGTTTCGGAGGGAATTTGTTTGGTCTATTTTCGATCAGATAGCTATCCAATCTGACAAAATGCGTGAAGTAAACAGGTGTAATGGCCCCTTTAGAGTGCCAGAGTCTCTTAGAAGTAAAGATCTGTGAAAGAGTGCGTAAAAATAAATGACTACTCATCAAGTTTTTTATGTTAACTATACATTCCTTTTTGCATATGTTTCGCCAGGCTGCAAAAAAATATATCATCAACATAATAGTGAAAGCTAACGGTAATAATGTCTCTAAAGAAAATGAAAATTGTCATGAATTAGTCACTTTCATATAATTTTAACCCAATAAAATTCAGTTCTTTGAAAGTCAAATAATTTTTTTAAGTAATTTGAGAAGCTTCTGTTCACCTATTGCAAGTTGATTCCATGGAAATTTAAAGCTTTTTGTTCATAAAGCCATTCTAAATGTATTCTACATAAAACAAGTGGTATAACAAGGTACTAAAAACTTCTGCTCTGCAGATTGACTAAAAACATTGGTGCATTGGAATAATTTTACCATGTCTGTTTTAAATTCCACTGTATGACGGCTATGTAAGCCAAAAAATTATTGCAGAGCCCATTTTAGAAAATAATGTATAGATACAAAGCGTCATGCAATTGAAAACTGTCATGGTGCTTCTTTTTTTTTTACTCCAAAACACTTCCTTGTGTCACTCTAGAGCATGATGAGTGTGTGCAAACATTCAACAAGTTCACAATGACAGGCAGTGATGAGACATCAAATGGAAATGTTCACTAAACAAAGAACCTTTGTGACCCAGACAGGTTTATGACGTAGCTGTCTAATTTTAGATAACAATATTGGTACAAGAGATGTACAATTCTGCTTCTGAGGGGCCGGTGTCCTGTAGAGTTTAGCTGCAACTCCAGTTATACACACCTCAACCAGTTAATATAGGTTTTACCAGGTTAACTGGAAACTTCTATGAAGGTGATATAGAGCAACAAAAAAAAAAAATCAAAGCCTAAATTCAAAGAACACTTGTTTCTCTGATGCATTAAGTCTATATCGTCTTCCCAACAGCTTTTCAGTTTTTCTGTACTATGTTCCAATTTCCTTTTGGAAAGAACACAAATAAAATCCATTTCATTTCATTTGTTTCTCCAAGATATCAATGAAATCCAATACCTCAAAAAAATCAAAAATACCTATATTTGCCAAACCTCAAGAGATTCTGTATCAGTATAAATATTTCTCGTCAACTGATCTGAACATTCATATAGCGCTAAACAAATGTCACCAATCTTTTGTGTGTGTTTTTATTCAAAAGTAAAAAGCATGCATTAATTTGTATGAATTTGTAAAATTTCACTAGTTTTCTTTCTTTCTTTCTTTCGTTCTTTCTTTCTTTCTTTCTTTCTTTCTTTTGTTTTTGTAATATTCAAATAGTTTGTTTTTATCTATATGAAATGTCCACTTTATAGTAATGTTTTCCCATGGAATTGGGAGGGAAATGATGCCTAGAAAAATATAGTTTACAGTAACAGACCTCCGTCAATGGGCTCTTTTACAGGCACCGGTCAAACTTTGTTAAATCGTTCAGATTGGTCTCAGGAGAGTTACCATACTGTTGTTCCTGGAATGGGCTGCTTCCCAGCCCTCAGATCTGCTATTTACATTCACTTACACAAGACTATACACACCTACTCATGTCAACATGACAAATGTACATGCTAGCCAGTCTGTGTGTGCATGGTATGGAAAAATATGGTTGTTTATGTCATTACTGTAAAAATGTGAATTGGGATACCAGTAGCGTTGGAAGATTAGCCAGAGGTTTGGGATTCAGTTTGACCAGCTGGGAATTAAAATTTGGCTCCACAGGTGAAAACAACTCTTTTAAAAGTATGGAAAGAAAGCTAGGAATGAATTGGAGATGATAAAGAGGAGAAGCAGAGACACGTGCGACACGTGTGTTCGGGGTTTTGTAAATAGAGCTGTTTGGAAATGTCTTGGAAACAACCCAATCAAGCATCAAGAGCATAGAATTCACATCTAAATTTCCCTTATTTGCATATATTATCCGGTGCTCAGTAAACAGACAGTGTTCTAAACATTGCGTTGTGATACTCTCAAAAATGGCGGAAGACATAATCAGTGGAGGATAATAGTAGGGTTAAATTATGTTATTTTTGATTTCTTTGCAAAAAAAAAAAAAAGAAAACAAACTTATTTCACATGGACTTTTTTACCGATGGCGGCTTTCTGATAACATTAAAAATATCTTAATTTGTGATCCGAATATGAACAGTGTTTGGAACGACATGAGGGTGAGTAATTAGTGAAAGAATTCAAATTTTTAACAAACCCTTTAAACATTCCATAAATTATTGTAAGCATGCAAAAAAACATCTTGGCCCATTGACAATTTAGGGAACATTTTTTGGTGGTTTCGGTATTGAGACTTCCTTGATCATGATGGAGGGGAAACAAACATAGTCAACTGTGACATACTCATGTGCATTCAACTCTCTCATTGTTATCTGACCACACTTCCAAGGAGTGTTCTGCTTTTCATAAATGTTACTAAAGACAAATAAGCCACCTGTGTAACTGTTCAAATACTGAAGATTGTGTAGGATGTGATACTGTTGAAATGACTTGGAACTGGGATCCTGTCATGCAACTTTGAAATCAAACCAGTCTCATTGACATGAATTTCCCCTTTTTTCTTTTTGCAACACCCTCTGACCTGTATTGTGTATCTTTCAGTATATATATAGCCGAATACGGCCCACAGACCGTGTTGGGGGTAACGCATTACAAGTAACGCGAGTTACATAATAATATTACTTTTTCCAAGTAACTAGTAAGATAACTCATTACTTTTTAATTTTAGAGTAATATAACTGAGTTACTTTTTCAAAAAAGTGATGCCAGTTACTTTGTTTTCTTATTTATTGACTGACAAGTCTCCTGACCTCATGTTGGTAGAAATCAGATTGTGTGCGGCGTGTGAATACTAGGGGTGGGCATATATTATTTTTTAAAAGTAGATTAAAACGGCTCATTTGAATTCTACCAAAGGCATTCAGAATGTGTGTGCTATCTAAATAATGACTAAAAATAAAACACTATTCGGATGGGACTAGTTTCACAGGGGGTCGATAGAGAATGTTTTGTTTCACAGACGTACTTTACTTTTTGTGATATTATTTTTCACAATGCGTTTCCTTGTGTGTTTTAGCCAATGCGATATGCTGTAGATGCTCTAAAAGAAATAAATAAATACAAATAAAGAGCCAGCTCATGTAAACTGTTAAGACTGCCTAATGTATTATCAGCATCAGGTAAGATTACCCGCGTTCTTTTCTGCACTCGGTTACATGTGTTTTAATTATCAAAAGTAAACATGGGTTTACTACAAATAAAAATCATAATAGTTAGCATAGTTTTGCTATACTAGCCATTTAGCTTCAGCATGGTATTTGTGAGTATACTAATTGTAATCAATCTTAATGACTATAGCAATGCACACATACAGAGTGCACGATCTCTGTGACGCCCAGGTGTACAAAACAGACCCTCTCACCTCTATAATAAATGTCAGCCCACCACTAGTGAATACAGAGTAGTTCTAGACTAAATGTGAATGTTCATTAATTCATCTCACTCTTTAAAAAAATTGATTTAGTATTCATCAAAATAAATTAAAATAAACTCCCTGTAAGAATTCGCGGGAGTCAGTCGGATCCATTTGCAATGATTTATTGAGCGTAGTCAAACAGGCAGAAGGTCAAA
>JAUCNO010000353.1:1702485-1744036 GCA_032353835.1 Enteromius viviparus
CACTTGCCAACTCGTTGGCGTTTTCTCAATACTGAGCGAATCAGGGCTCTCAGGTATAAGACCCAGTCTGTCGATACAACATACGTCTCCGTTCCCTCCATCAGGGAACGAGGGTTACAATAGGTAACCTAGACGATTTTTATCAACTTGCAGCAGTAAATAAAAAGTTATCAGCAAGTATACAGCAAGTGCAGTTTGGAGTACCACAAGGCTCAGTACTAGGACCGTTGCTTTGGATGCTTTAAATGTTACCCTTGGGAGAAATCATCAGGAAACATGGTGTTAGCTTTAACTGTTATGCTGATTTGTTTAGTCTTTTGGAGGGGAAAATTACTCATTGAGTGAACATAAGGCCTATGATTAATCATCTCCAACAAATCAAAACAAAACCTGTGTTATTTGAATGAAAACACATACAAAAAATTCAGGATTTGGCAATAAAATAACATAACAAAAAATTCACAACCAATTTTGAAATAATTTTTTAACACCATTAGGTAAAGGGTTTTTATCAAAGCACAAGAGATAAAAATTACTGAGGAAAACAGCACATAGACTATCAGCTTGTATTATTCACACACCTAATACAACTTATTATTTCACTATAAATGCCAATGTATATGAAATGTGTCTTGTAATTGGCAGACAGACCTGAAAATTAAAACTGAAAGCGCTAACAGTGTTAATGACTTGGTAAATGTTTACACAATTATACAAGATGAAGCTCAGCCATGCAATCTTTAATTTAACACAAACACTGAGTTATTGAAAAAGACACCAAGGCTTCTGTTTCAGTATTAGGAACGAATTGAGCAACAAACAATAACGTATTGAGCCAGAAATTATTATTTAAAACATAACACATTGTCACAGTTCTTCCAAAAAATTATGTTGTTTTTTTTTCAGTGTTCTACTGCATGATCAGACTCTGGAAACAATTACTAACAGTTCCCTGACGGATGAAAAGTGATGTTTTGACCAGCGGTAAACCACATTCTTACCGCCACCATAACTTGCCACAGATATAATGACCTTGCTTGCAAAGCTGATTCAGAGGTTTTCCATGCAGATTTGCTGGAGACCCCCTCTCTCAGGGCTTCCCTTGGGGCATGGGGAACTTCGCTGGAGCTTGTGGGAGAGAGGGAGCTTTATGTGTCTCATGGTGAGTCATCTGAGTGTAAAACCTTCCACTGCTGGAGACCACAGTCTGCTGACAGCTCACTTTTCAGTCTGTAATAAACCCACTTTCTCCACAAACGTAGAACAATTTTGACCGTAAACTTAAAGGAAAGGTTTGCTCAAAAATGAAAACTGTCACCAGTTACTCAATCTCATGTTATTCCAAACCTCTATTACTATTTTCTGTCTGAAAGTAATAGAGAAAAGTTTTGAAGAATGTTCACTTCTGCTTCTCATACACTGAAAACAGAAGGTATAATAATACCAAAACTTTTGTGCTACTTAATACTATATATATATGGGTTCTGCTTTTGTGTTGTGGACAGTGTTGAAAGTAATGCATTACATAACCCTAGTGGTATAATAAGATTATTTAATATTTACACATTATTTTTAATTTTACAACAAAATAATGTTTTGCTTTTTTTTTTTAAATAATGCAAGTTATGCTGTGCAGATCCTAAATAAACAATGTTAAGATATGATGTAGTCCTTTGTAAAATAAGATTTAATATGATGTTCACTGTGTGTTGTAAATAATCATACTCTTGATCATACTCTTTAAAGTTTACATAAATATTATAATGTATTATATTATTATTATATAATATATATTTTTTTTATTTATGAGATGTTATAGCGTTCATGCCTTGAGAATACCTTTATAAATACAGGCTTCGTAGAAACTGCTACCAAAAAAAAAAATCTTACAAGGCAATTTATTGCTTTTTAAAGTAACTTTCCCCAAAACTGGTTGCCAGTCAGTTTAACCCACTGTGGTTTCAATGCAATTTTGCAAAAACAGTAACGATTTACATGAAAGAAGAAAAGCTTAACAGGCATTAGAATATATTTCAATCATGGCAACTCTCTGAATTTTTTAGAATGGTGATGGGCATGACAATGTTAATGTGTTTAGTTAATGTGATTGCTGCAGCTGTTGATTCTTTCTGTAGTTGTAGATTATTGCTGGTGATGCTTCAAGTACGGGAACGTGCTACTGCCAATGCAAAAGGCGATACTGTGCTGTGAATATTTTAGACATACTGTTGCACAATGCAAAAGTGAATGCTAACCATTATATGCAGCAGACTAATTTACTGTGGATGCAACATGAACCAATTAGATTGCGAGAGAAATTTCTTAATACAGCATTTTTGTTGTTATTTTGCATTAGGGCTCAATTTGACTAAGTTATTTTTAAGTTTAAAATGATTTTAATTATTATGATTTCATAACTTCTCCTTGGGCTAGCCTATGGCCTTCACTCTTCTCCTTCTTCATATTTTCAGTGTGAACTCACACAAAAGGTAAAAAACAAAGAAAAAAAAAAGTGGAACAAAAGCAAGCGATATAAGATGCCACCTTTCACAGTGACTGAAACTTTAGTTCCCACTCGGTAGTGCAACACAACAATGGAGAATGGTCTGGATCGCTTCAATGGATGTTATCGAGCAAGACTATAGACAGAGGATCAAATTAAACCTCTGTCAGAAAGCAGTGACCCAGCAAACCTGTGGAGCCTAAAGAGCAGGCAGGTGGGGCTCCCTAGAGAGCATCAGCTTCAGGCGCTTGCTGACGTCACATATGTCCTTCATGAAAACACTGACACTAATCATCAGGCTAGAAAATAGGTCTGTGTGCTACATCACAGTGTCATTTCACTCTTTACCTATTTCTCTGAACTTCAAACAGCTCTGAAGCCAAGAGACTGTCAAACAAATTAGACTTTAACCTAAGATATTATGGTATGCTAAGATAGTAATCCAGTATTTATATCAAATATGCATTCTATTAGTTTAACAAATCTGTATGTTTTATCAGACCACACAGAAATAAAGAGCTAAGTATTATCAGCATAACAGTTAAAGCTTACACCATGTTTTCTGATGTTTCCCAAAAGCAACAGTCCTAGTACTTAGCCTTGTGGTACTCCAAACTGCTCTTATGATCGATATGATACCTTTTTATTCACTGCTGCGAGTTGATGATGGTCAGATAAGTATTATTTGAACTATGCCAGTGCAATTTTATTAATTCCAACATAATTTTATAGTCTATCCTAGTCAATAGTGTCAAATCCAGCACTAAGCATGCCATTTGTAACTATAACGAGAACAATAATTTCTGAAAAGTTCAATCTGGCATTTTCTCTCAAAACCTGCATGCAATGTGTCTTAGGTTGGTCTGGTCTGTGAATGATCCATCAGTTGAATTCTTCATTCTCCTGGCAATGAAAGACACGTTTTGAAGGAGTAATGCCGCACAACGCAATCAGGCTTTAAAAAAATTCTTCAAAAGATGGAAAATCTGAACTGGGAAGCAGCTTATTATATCTGTGAAAAGCAAAATAATAACTTACGGAGAATTAAATAATTGTTAAATAAAAGTTATACCACCAATTATGGTACTCTTTGTTATTTGTTTACGGCTCATAGGATAAACTGATATTTTTACTTATTGTCCAATAAAAAAGGGGGCTTCCAGTATAACACATTAAACTAAGCATCACCTTGCTATGGACTGCTGAAAAAGACCACCCACATTCTTCATTATCATCACAAATACCTGATGCTGAACAGTTATGCAGGCAGGAGGCCTTTAACTGAACGGCAGGAGGCTTCTGAGATCCTTGTAATGAATTTGTAGAGGCTTAAAATGGGTAATCTCATTCATATGATACAACATTTGTTGGCGTGTATATGATACACAGTTTTTATGTACATGTGATACGCAGCTACCCCACAATCCTAACCCTACCCATCGTGTAGCATAAATACGCCAAAGTCTATTATTGCGGATATTTACCACAAGTTTTCATTTTAATTTGAGATTAAACTATTTATTAATAAATGCAGAGACGGTCTCTGTAATCAAAACAGCGATAATCAATAGAAATTAGGTGTCCCCAACTAAGCAAGCCGACAGCAGCAAGGAACCAAAACCCCATCTGTGACAGCAAGAAAAGTAAACCGTCTAAGTAGTAAAGAGAGTACAGTAGTAGCATCTAAAAGTTAGGAACAGAGACGTGAGGATTGTGCTGGATACCACAAGCATCTGCTGGAATTCTATCACAACAGAAGCTTGAAGCCCGAGGTACGAAAATCACAGGGTGTGCATGAGAGCCCAGAGGAAAAGCTTAATCTCTTTTCCTGCCTCCCTTTCTCGGGTTTGCAGTTCTGAGAAAAGACACACACACATGCCGACCAGGCCTACCATCACAGTTTCCATTCACATGCTATCTGGGAGCTGGCCACTGAATATTTACAAGGATGAGGAAAAAAGAAATGACAAGAAAACCGGAAAGTACTTATCTCATTTTAAAAGAGGGACAGAAGCAGTGAGGGAATGGATGCTATTGCCTTTAACTGGTTACAGAGACCTTGACTGAAGTATAAAGTGTCAGCCTGCCTTCAGAAAATGTTAGAAAGTGACTCCAGTGACAGTTTTCAGGATTAGTAGAACAGCCACTGCGGGGCTGTGTTACTGTAAATGCATATGTACATTTAAAGACACTGTTTTGCAGGCAAATTAATCCAACATTTGTGTCTGTGATTTGTGAAACTGGAGATTGTCAGTCACGTCATGAGTGCATTTGGAGAAACAATCACATGAATATGACACAGACAGTTAAACTTTATCATGGATGGAAACTATACTGTAACATCTATACATCACACAGCATCCAAGACCTATAGAGCTTACAATTTGTCATTCCTTTGGGATTGGGAGAGATAATTAAAATCATGATCTATTAAATAAATCAGGCTTAAAACGATGCTGTAACTTAAAAGTTAAATACATTGAATTCAATACATTTCAACATGCAACAAAGATTACTCATTTAGTTGGAATAGGGTCGGGTTGTTACAGAAAACGGCATTACACTGATTAACAAAAGAATTTCACAAGTGTAGAGTTGTTTAAATTTATCTCATGTTACAAAACGTTTACGAGTACCTGACACCATCAATCTGGACTTGCTTGCAAAGGTATGTTACTATTGCCCTCCAGACTGGTATTTGGCAGTTTGAGATAAGCCAGGTATTTTAATAGTGATACACACATGCTTGTGTGTTCAGCCCAGTTAACTTAAATATCCTTCACAATGCGCACATCCAAAGAAACCTAGAGGAGATTCTTCGATTTCACCTTATTCTGAATCCACTATCAGTAAGAAGTTTGTGCCACTAATGAGAAGCAAAATCTATCATTATATTAACCAAATTAAATGATTTTATTGACCATGAACAAAGATAACTTTCTTTGAATTCTCTAATTTACTCAGTATGCTTCACTAGATTTCCATGCATTTATCAAACTTGCGTATGTGTAGGGTCACATGGATACTGGAGTCGGCTGATGTTGTGTTTCATCTATCTAACAAATTCTGCAATAGACCATCCTCTACCTGATGATTTGTGCAAACAGAATTCCAGAAATGTTGGGACGTTTTTTAAATTTAAATATAATAAAAACTTAAGGACTTTCAAATCACATGAGCCAATATTTTCTTCATAATAGAACATAGATAACATAACAAATGAGAGATTTTCAACCTGACACTATGAATAATGAAAAGTATATAAAGGTTTGAGAGCAACATATGCTCCCCTCCAGATGACGTCTATTTCAGGGAAGGCCTTGTGTATATCAGCAGGACAATGCAAAACCACATACTGCAGTTATTTCAGCAGCATGGCTTCAAAGTAGAAGAACCGGGTGCTGCCGGCAGTCCTGGTCCCGTATTTATCAAGCCACTAAGAATGACTATCAAGTAAATTTAATGCTTTCTCAGCACTAAATGTCACTTTGAGATGCTTGATAAATACGGGCCCAAATCTTTCACCTATAGAGAGAAACCTATATCAGGCAAAAATGAGACGAAAAGTATGAGGGGTGGACAACCCCGCAGCCAGAAACCCCAGACAGTAGGGCCTTGGAAGCCACCACTCCACTTGTCGAGTGAGCTCTTTCCCCGGACCTTGGTGGGAGGCCAGAGGACTCATACGCTGTGTTTATCGCATCCATTATCCACTTGCTCAGGGTCTGTTTGGTCACTGGATAGCCCCTTTTTTCGTGTACCAAAACAAACCAAGAGTTGCTCGGATCTGTGCCACAGTGCGGATCTGTGGACATAAGTGTCCAGTGCTCTTACTGGACACATGCAGTTCAGCTGCTGTTGGCCGGGCTCCCTAAAGAGAGGCAAGTTAAAAGCCTGCAGTACGACTGGCTGTGGAATGAACAATAAAAACACACACACACACAATAATGAAGCAAGAACATGCAAGCATGGTGAAAATACACCATCTAGAAGGTTTTTTTGACAGTGTGCAGTCAGTTCTTTCTTTCCAGCACCCCCATCAACAAATCCATTAATCACAGCTTTTCCAGTCAGGAAAGAGTCAGAATGAGGCAAACACAGATCATTTAGACTGATTATGTGGTCTTTCTTTGAGTACTTTGTTTGATGTCAGTCTCTAAATATGATGGAAAACACTGAATCAGCCCAACAAAAGTCATAGAACAGCTCATTGTTTTTACTCACTGATAATAATTCCCTCTAGTTAACTCTCAAGAACAACTGCAATCACATAATCGGGTCTCTGGTTTGTGAATGAATCAGTTTGACCATAAACCAGATAAAACAGTTCACAAAAATGAACAACTTACTAAATATTTGTTCCCGTTGCACAGAACAAAGTCAGATTTGGAACAACATAAGGGTGAGTAAATGATGACAGAAATATATTTTTGGGTGAACCTTTTAAGCTTCCTAAGCTATATTTTATCAGAGCAGCACTTCTCAAAAAGATCTATTTTTCTCTAGCAAACTCGATAAATGCTTGGCGTTCATACCTCCTGTGTGTCCTGAATTTTTCCCTTCAAGCTTCTGGAACTAACTCGTAACTCATGCAATGCGCCTGTCATTCACGTATTCACACTGCTTTGTTAACTTTTGAGCCCTATCCTTTTTAACTCCTGCAACGCCTGTCGCTCGTATACTTTTAACTTAAAATCCTGCACCTTGAGCTTCTTTTGCTTCACTCATAAACCAAGTGTCTTTAAGAGAAGCTGGAGCCACATATGGATGATCAGAGAAACTCTTTGCATGAATAGTAGGTTAGACTTAAATGATTCCAATCCAGCATATAAAGAGCTTGATCTTTTTTTGATTTAGTGTCAGGGTCAAATGTTGTGGAATCATGATAGATGGACAGTCTTCTCACCTCAGTGATGTTGAAGTGTTTCACGTGATGTCAGAGTAAACAGACGTGCATCTGGGTCCAAGATAAGATTGAAAATACCAGTCAAGGTCAAAGAAAGGTGAAGCAGGTGAAATCTGTCATAAAACGGTGAAAGAAATGTGGAGCAACCGTGAATTTGCTTGGAGCTGATTGATCTTCCAGACATGAAGAGCTGTAGAAGAGTGGTTTACAGAAGGTCTACAGCAACCAAATACGCATGAGGCATGACTGGCACAGTGAGGGTTGGTGGTGACAGCGTCATGCTTTAGGAATCCTCTCTGTGACAGGAACTGGGAAACTCATAAAGAAGGAAGAATGGATGAAGCTAAGCACAGAAAAAATCCAATAAAAATGTGCAGAATTCCACAGGAGCAATGGGACCTGGAAGATAATTCATTTTCCAACAGGACAGTGACCCGTAATGCTTTAAAAACATCACGTTAGTGACCTGGAACGGTCCTGTTTAAGTACAGATCACTCAAATTGAGCATCTGTGGATTTATATTTTTAAATACTATTGCAGTTTCCATTCAACTGAATGAAGCTTGAGCAGCTTTGCAGCAAATAAACCTGATCCAGTGAGATGTTGTCCTGGTAAAATTGATGCTATCCCATTTTTTTACATTACTGATATAACATTTTGATCATTAGAATTAATGTCAAATTAGGATTATGGAGCATCTATTTTAAATGCAGGGTGAGGGATTTTTCAAAAATGCTTTAGAAAACTGGGCCAAGTACTTGTAGCCAATCAGCAGTAGGGGGTGTGTCTACTAATGATGTGAAGGAGAGTGCATTCAGTAAACAGCCGAACTGAGCGACAAAAACGCAGCAGAAATGATTTGTCGGATTGCTTGTGTCCTATTACGAGAATTATTGTTTATTTTGATATTTTCATTGTTGGTGTGAACGTGTAAAATTAGCACACCTCGTGGAACAGAGCGAAGGGGTTCGTTTTTGCTCTTTTTCTTTTTTAGTTTTCTTTTGTTAGTTATGTTGCAAGTTACATGCAATAAGTTTGTCATGCAATAAATTAATGTTAAGACAAATATAATTTTTTAATTTAATCCCATTTTATAAAGCATTGACTGTGCTACTGACCTTCAATAATTCAAGCTAAACACTAAACAGTGTTAAACTTTCTTCCACTGCGTCTTATTCTTCATGCAGTTTGTTTGCACTGTGCCTTCTACTGTACATCTTTAACCTGTAGTGTGTTCACTTGACTTTTGGTATGAAAAGGCATTTACATTTGTAAAATAAAGTTTATTTAATTATATTAAAAAACAAACAAACAAACAAACAAGCCCATCAATGTAGCTTCTTTCCTAGTGTAAATGTGAAGTGTGTAATTTCTGCAACCATAGAGGCACTGTGAGGAATTACACTAAACTTAAATAAATCAATGCCAAACCTCATTGTTCTCACACCGCACATGACCCAGCATCATGCTATTCGAGGTTGGTCACCATACTTCATATCTCCAGTAGACTTCCTGAGTTTTACTAAGATTAGATTGTGCCTCTTTGAATACTTTGAAGTAATTGATATACCTTCAAGGCTGATATATAGGCTAATATTTGCACTTTTATTCTAATGAGTTCAGCCATTTCTGACATTACAAGGAATGCTTTCATACATCAACTAGTTAGCACGGGCTAACGTGGAAAGTGCACGCAATTTGCTTTTGTAAGGAAATCTGGCACACCTCTACACTGTGAACTTCAACATTGTATAATGCATAACATTGCGTTAAACATCGTTTACCATTACTTAAACTAGTTAGCCGGTTACCAAGACATGTGCAGGGTTGTTACACAACATAACGTACACAAATACATATTTTGAACGATCGCTAGAAAATACTAGCATAAATTAATCACATGTACAGCTAGAAGTTCAGAGGAGCAAGCCGGTCCAAATACACTGGCACTGATCCATCTTTTAATACCAAGTGTTTGGTGAATATCACGTTTTACTCCAAGATTGGAAAAGCAGTCATCAGTCAAATGACGCAAACACAACACAAGATTGTACTGCTGAGGTGTTGATGGAAAAATGAATGTTAACCACTCATTCATTGTAGATTCATCATTCAGGAGGGCAAATAAAACAAATTTACTCTCACAGGATACAATGTCTTCTTGACATAATTTTATCTGAATGCTGAAATTGTACTGTTTGTGGGCGGGGCAAGTTGGACGTAGTACATGGACGCGGACATTATGCAAATATATTACTTATGTGATGTGGATCCGTAACAAAAAAAAGATTCAAATTGCTGACGACTCGTTTAGGCGAATGTGAGCGGACTCTTTTTTTTTTAAAGACAATAACTTTATTTATCGTGCACTGTCGGCATCACAACTTTGCAGATACTTTATGTTCACATACAGCTACATGACAGACTGCATGAAAGATCATATTTGAAACGGCAAAATAGGGGCACTTTAACATCTGAGGGGTCTGAATGACAAATGTTAGGAAACTACTGCCCCCAGATTTTGACATCTGTCATAAATAAATAAATAAAACCACTTTACTTTGTTTATCACAAGGATGTTCGTTAGTAACATTTTCCGTAGAATGAATCACACACAGACAGAAGTATCGGCTTCTAAAAAGTACTTTTAGATTACTTTTTACAACAAGAGTGTAATCTCCATGATTTCCCTACAATAATCGCAATTGCAAAATCCTCTGTTTTTTTAGTGCATTCAGTGAGCATGGAAATGCCGAATACTAAGACGGCCATGACACACACTTTCACAGTTTTCACTGCAGCCACAGGCAGCCAGACAGGAAGGGCAGTTCACACACACTGTCCAGCCCCAAAGAGACATAATGCACCACATCTCCAAACACACACACCCCAGATACATGTGACTGTTCCACTGGCCCGCTGAGGCCAAAACCAACCCCATAAACAAGCAGAGCCATTCCTACCTGATGTGTGCTTATGACATACACCGTCTCCATTTCATCTTCTCAGACACGCACGTGCTACTCAAAGACATTTTATCTCACATCAAAAGCGTACATTGTTTTTGATCGATTTTTTTGGGAACATGCTCAGGCAAGACCAGAGTAATGTGAGCCCTGTCAAGCAGCGTAGAGTAAATTGTGTTGAAAAGCTGTGACCCGGAGCTTCGTCGCCCAGACAAAGGTGCCTCTCATGTGCCCCAGACGTGGGATATCCCTCTCATCTCATACCAGCCAGCCACACGAGCGCAACCCCCCGCCTGGCTGTTCTCCAAACCCATATTTATTTTTTCTAAAGAGCTCATAAATGCTTCAGAGTTGCTTTTCTCCTCTTCCGTTGCCCCTCATCTGATCTGACAAACAGCAGGAGAATTTATGGCATGTAGACTGGAGAGAAGGTTTAGATGCAGGTCCTTGTTAGCAGTGCTGGGTGGATTACTTACAAACTGCAGTCTGTTACTGATTACAAGTTACATAGTGACAATTGTAGTCAGCAATGCATTCGGATATTTTTTGGATTACTTTTAGATTACTTTTGACCTGAATTTTTAATAATCATTGATTGAAAAATTAAAAATTAGACTGCCCAATAAATCCTGCTCACAAAAATGGAGAAAAACTGTTTAACTCCACCATTAAATATTATATAGCTCACAGTCTTTGTAACATGTTTCAGCAATGCATTTCTAGCATTTATAATGTGTTTCCAAACAATTCTCAAAATTGACTTTACACTGTCTTTGAAGTTTCTTTATGGAACCATTTAGACAAAAATCTTTTTCTTTGGCATTGTGAAGCACCTTTCTTTTTTATAAGAGTGTAGGTGGCAACAAACAATGCTGTTTGCAGAAACCAGAACCAGACCAACCTCAATAGACAGCAACAGGCAGCGTTGGGGATCGTTTCTTATTTGTAATGCATTACAATATTGTGTCACTCCCTAAAAAGTAACCAATTGCATTTTTTGGAAAGTAATGTGTTATGTTATTATTGTGTTACTTTTTGCATCCGGACTGGGCTTTTTTGTTTGTTTTTAATATAAAAAGTTCAGTATTTAGCAAAAGGAACCAAAAATCAATAAGCAACAGGCTTAAGGAAATGTAAATTCAAAAAGCTCAAAGAAACCTTTCAACTGCGAACTGCAAAAAATGGCTGTGATTTTAACTGTAAAAACCTGTGAAAATGCTACGGTAAAAACAGGTTAAATGGTTAATGGTAAATTCCTGTTAAATTTGCAGTGAAACACTGTAAACTGACATTCCCAGAATTTCCTACATTGCATTTTAAGTTTTGTTTGAATTTGATAGAATTTGGAACAACTATGTTTCTTCTTAGATTTTTTTTTAATCAGTTATGTTTATTGGGGTTGTATGTTACATGTAATGTTGCTGAATGAATGTTTATTGCACATTTCAGTTCAATAATTCTTACCATGATGGTGTTTGTGTGAATAACACTGAGCACTGACCTTCTACATATGTTATTATTTAAAAGCTACTTGTGATGAGCTTTCTCTCATCACCACCTGCATTTGGTGCTTATCGGTGTATTTCAAAGTTACAAAATAGCTTTTTACTACTTTAATAGGTTGGTATATTAATATTCATATCAATTATTACATTGTATTATTAGAAATTACAGTATTTAACTGTAAATTTAACATAAAACTAAAATATTGTGTTACCGTATTTTTCAGTTTTATTCTGCCAACCACAGCTGCCATTTTTTTTATTGTAAAATTTACGGATTTTTATTTTATTTATTTTTTACAGTGTGCTGCCATTCTGGATTCCAAAAAAAAAGATGCAGGTGAAGAAAATTTAACACTTTCTCCTCAATCACAAAACAAAATGTATTCTTTTAAATTAAAAAGTAATTCATTGCTTAACTCGTTACTTGGTACCCTAACCAATTTGTAACACAAGCACTCTTCATCATTCAAAACCTAAAACAAGTCTTAGTTTATTACAATGTAGGGCAAATTACAAATAAGGAGAATTTTAAAACACTGGCTCAAGAAGTGTGAGCAGCCTGCTTGAAATTAATTTCAACCTGCTTAAATATTGCTTATCTACTGCAGGAGTAGCTATAGGTTAAGATCGGGGAAGATATTAATTGAGAACAATGTGCATTTTCTTTTAAATTGTATGTGTATTTACAAAATGAAAACAGAACTTTTTCAAGTCAGTTTAACACAATGCAGTTGTTTAAATAGAGAACCAAACATAATGGTGTTAAATAAACTGAATAATGTTGGGAGAGCATCTTCCCAGTCCAACAAAAAACTGGTCCCACTTTCAATCAAATGATGTAAGTGAACAAATTATGGCTGGCAAACGTAAGTGCCTAAAGCAGAGGAACAACAGAGGATCACATGATAATATGATTGAATAATCTGCATGCACGAATAAGCACTTGTTATCTTCACAGCTATTGCATCTCTCCAGTGGGAATTGAGTTTGGATTTCCTGCTCTAAGGTTTCATGTCACAGATGATATAATTGATAAAATGTGTTTAGAGAGTTGCTTCACTCGCTGTGCGATGATTATGAAGTGGCTGTGTTCAGAATGCTTATACATTAAATGCTGCTTGTTTAAAACTGAACGCAACTTTGATTTTAACTACCTGTTACGTCATCACATAACCTCAACATGTGCCTAATTCAAACAGGAGGGAATGAAAACGGTTATTAATCGAATTTTGTGTAGAGTCAGAGGTGTTAAAAGTCACAGATGTAATTGCTCTAATTAATGTTTCACACTGGAACTGGTCGAGTGTATTGCATCCGTTGTTCTGTTAGATGTAGGTTGCATATACAGAAAACTGTAGACAGAATAAATTCTGGAGCATATCGCCATGCTGTTGTGTGAGTAATAATTCAAACCACTTTTCCAAATGCAGTATATCAGATATGTGGGTACACTGGAAAAACACGAAAATGTCTCAGATCCATTCCAGAAGAAGCTAATAAAACATTTTAATGATTTTAAGAACTATTAGTGGGGAGGTTGTTTTATTATCATTTATTATATGCAGTAATTTAATTAAATAAATAACATAAAATATGTCCTCACTCACTGCTGATATGAGATAAGCAAACAGAGCAACTATAAATAAACACGTCGGTGTGCTTTCCAACAGAACAGTCTCCAGAGTAGCTGGATGGATCAGAATGTTTTCTTGGCACTCAAGCGTCACGAACTAAATCCAAATCCTCCGGCTGGATTTGGTAGAGAGTAGCGCCATCTAGTGGCGTGCGAGATCACGGACAATATGGGAAATATGAGTCCATGTAAAAAATGGATGCACTCCTAAAATGGATCATTTAATGGCAGATAATACAGAAATGTCGCCTGTATTTTTGTATTTTCTTCAGAATAGGAAGGTATTTTTTTACTCTTTACAGACTCAAACTTTTTGATTTGACTGTTAGAAGTTATTAGTAAAATTAAGAGTTTTCTTTTAATTTACATTTTAACACTCTTGTGATGTGCTAACATGACTAACATACTAAAGCACGTTAAGTGCTTGATTGTAATTTGAACTGTACCGTTATTCAATATTACAGTTAACATTAATGTTTATTACTTTTAAATGTCACAAATTTCAAATTGATCATTACAAATGTCTTATTATAAATATATTTAAATTCATGATGTTCTCATTGACATTACTTGAGCTTTATATGCTTGTCAATACATGCCGCAATACACATTTCAGAGACAAATTATGAAATGCAAAATGAAGATGTACTAGAGCCCTAAATTGCGTTTACCGTAAACTATAATGCATTTTAATTTAACGCAGCCATAACATTTGGGCTGTATTTAGTATATAATACTTCTTTTTAAAAGTATGCCGCTTTTGTGTGCTGCTTTTTCACAAGGGTTAGTATGCTGCAGCCAAGTATTCTATTTTGATCATAGCTCTAGTACACTTTTAAATCCAAAAATCCTGAACATCAAAATTGCCAAGCGACATTTCCTCTCGCATGGTGATAAAATACCAACAGCACACTAGAAGATGTTTGTGCACCATGTCTGACGTTTACAAGGCAGCAGAATGCATGGCAAACCCCACACTGTTAGTACTTCGTATTTATTTGTGCAAATGTTGCAGAGGTCTTGAGAAACAGAGGATCGATTTCAGCATTCATAAATAACATTCAGTTTGCATATTAAGTCGAAACCTGGATAACAATACAACACCCACATTCCCATTCGAACACAAAGTGTTCACGCAGTAGCGCATGAGTCCAACGATGAAAAACTAAAACATTACAGTATTGCTGCTTTGAGAGTTAGTGCATTAAGACTGTTCCTTTACTAATTACTGATAGACAGCAGTGGGTTCAGGAATGCAACGTGAAGAACAGCAGACGTGACAAGGTTTAGAGAAATACACTCAGATTAACCAGTCAACTTTTCAACTAGATCTTTAACACGGTGATCAGGGAACTCGAAGGCTTTATCTCATCCACAATGAGCAGGTACTTGTGCACACTTAATACCATGTTCAAACACAATACGTTACAAAATCATGCTGAAGTTCTTTGGGAAAATAATGAATTACTGGTGAGAAGATTCTTGGTCAACATGAATAGATCAGGGCTGCATGATAAGGGCGAAATGGTTGATTGCGATTATTTCACTCAGAAATATAATCGCAACTATTGTCTTTTTTTTTTTTTTTACATTTTATTAGAATTATTGCACGTTCATTCAGCACAAATCAAGAGAATGTCAACTCGCTCAGAACTGCTTTTTACGTAACATAGAGAAAGCACACGTGAATGGTTGCCAAGTTAAGTGATAAGTGTTTTTTTAATTATTTTCAATTGAAAGTAGTCTCGGAAAGTAAGTAAAGTCTCTCTAAAAAGTCGCTGGTAGCTGTGTTTCTGTTACTCTACAAACTGCGCAAACTGAGACTGCAAATTGAAAATGGAAACACGTCAATTGCGCAAAAACTCCCATGTATCGCAAAAAAAAAAGTTTATGCTTGTATGAGGTGAATTTACAGGAATTAAAAAGTAGTACAGTATTTCACAAAACTCCAATGAAGAGTTTTTTGCATTTGCAGGTCACATGACACCTCATACGGCCACTTTCCTTACCTTGAATAACCCCTTATTTACATCACGGACACTTTAGTTAATGATGGTGTTTGTAGCAGTCACACTGCAGCACGTTTCAGAAGCATCCCAGAAGAGACTCGAATCTATGATGCTTTGCTTAAGATAATGCAGAGGCAAATGTTTCAGAAAATGTATCGATTCATGAAAAGAGCTAAGACTGGGGGGATTTAAACTGTTGACATCTGGCAACCGCAAAAATGAACGCTATTTGAGTCTTGTTACTAATGTACAAGAACTCAAATGACAAATTTAACCGAAACGTTTTCAGGACTTTAAAAATGCTAGAAAGTTTGAGAGGGGCACCAATCGTGAACATGATTATAGTACAATTCATCGTGCAGCCCTATGATGGATGAAGAATGATTGTAAGCTATATTCTCTAGGCATGCTTATTTTTTGCATAAAGACGATTGGTTCTTTGCTTACTGAAGCTTGACCAATGCATCCCCAATGAGACCTAAAAGAGGCCAGAGAAATGGATCCCAGAGTTCACGTCCCCATCGAGGACGACAGCATTCTTGTTCCATTATTGCTTTTCTGATGAAGCTCATTTTGGAACTCACTGTTAAGACTGACAATTGTCTTAAAGGCAATTGCTCTGCAGTTCATTCTCAAGACCTTTGTGCTTGTTTATACGGAAACACTAACAAGTTTTCCAGTCATCAATCTGTTAACAGAAGTCTAGACTTCACATTTGCTCTCCTGGTTGATGGTTTTCCTCTACGGAGGAATAATACAGCCGCCGGTTTCCTAAACCTGGAGGACATTCTGGGAATATCATACCTGTTTGCTTGAAGTCAATCAATCAATCTCATGAGGACAAATTCAAATAATCCAGGAATTGCATTGACGTGCTCCATCACAGGACCAATTTCTCAGCGCAGAGAACTGAATTTTGGGTCTCTGTTCTTGGAGTCTTTCCGTCTCGAACTGTGGCTGTGATGGGGTCTTGGGGAGGAGTTGGAGGTCTTGTTGGTGGTATAAGTGGTTTGTTTTGCCTTGGATCTGTGGTGCGAGTGATGTTTGTGAGGTGTGTTGGTCGACTGGCGTCCTCCAGGGTTCTTAGGTGGCTCCGGGGCAGGTGACGGGACGATCTCTGGAAGAGTCTCCAAGACGGCCGGCACGGCTTGAGGTTTGGCCTGTGGACAGGAGCTTGTGAGGAGAGGAGATCGAGAGGCCGTTTCCAGCAGGCCTTTGGTTCCCTGTGTGCACTGTGGAGGAAGATGGGAAAGATGGATTGAGGGTTATGAAGGTCATGAAGAACCAGAGATAAGGGAAGGGAACAAAGACAAAAAAAGGAAGCAAATTCATGTTAGAAAAAGTGGAAGTAAAATATTTTGAGGTGGTTTAAAAAGAAATGCTTTTATAGCTGAGCAGTAAAGCTACAGCCAATCAGATATCAGCAACACTGATGACTCATGCAGATGATTCTTCTTCTGCTATGTAGAACTGAATATGACTGATTGAGTCATATTGAAGAGCTTGTATAATTTCTGCGAGGAGAAAACAGTGGAAATTAACAGCAGCAAAATCGTGATACTTGCACATAAGGAGTCAAATCAGTACAGATCAGACAAAATACCATCTTAAAGGGTATTTCACAAAAAAATCTCAATTATATGGTCATGTACTCACCCTCATGTTGTTTAAAACTTATCTTTTTTTTACCTCCCATACACTAAAGGAGATGTTTTTTTCCTACTTTAAGCTGCTCTAAGTAGATGTGCTGCACTAAACAAATAAACGAACAACAAGTGAAAAATGGTGTCTCCTGTTGAACACAATAAGAATCGTGCATTTCCAATTCACGCAAATGGGATTCCTAAAAGTTCACAGATATTTTAAAGTTACTGTTTGCAAACATTCAGACTTGGCCACTCCTCTCAAGTGGCCACACCCCCTTGTTGCTGACATACTGTAAGTGTTGCCAGATGGGCAGTTTTGGGTTTAATTAGGCTTGATTGAGATGAGCCACAAAATCCACTGACAGCGCTTAACAAAACCATGATGACATAACTTAATGCTTATTGGCTGGGAATGTCAGCTGATAGATTTTCTCAAAATTCTAAAAAGTCTGTTAGTTATTTATTTAGATTTTCAGGCAAAAATAAATAAATAAACATTACACATCAGACATACATAAGTGAATATCTCACATAAAAAGTTAGTAATTACAATATGCACTTAATTTTTTTCCTTAGATTTGAAGTCTTGTCTGTTGCTTTTTTCACTTTATTTTATTGTATGTTTTTGTGAACTTTGTAGATGGTAATTTTCCTCATAACCTTTATGTAAAAATGGTTCTATTTCAATTGCATCAAGAAAAAAAGCGAACGCGACATCTTCCATTGCTGATGTTTGCCCTCTTATCAAAGCAGCGAGATTCTGTCCATTTTGAACTTATTTCACTCCACCCCTTACTGCAGCCACCTACTCTCGTCTCTATTTCAGCCGAAAATGTGCATCTCAAACAAGCCTATTGCATAGGTTGACTTTTTTAATAGATGACAGACATTTTGATTCATGAGTGGTGGGTTTTTGACACAATAAGGAATCAGATTTTCAATTTGTAGCAGTATGTTCAAGTGACCACTATGTTAAAATGTCATAAATAAAAATTGGACCTACAGTAAAAAGTGAAAGAGCTGAATGTACGGAGTGTTTTACTTTTTTTGTTTTTCGGTGTGCAGATTTTAAAGAGCTTTTGCGCTTAAAAACATTGAGCCAATCTGGCAACACTGGACATCATACCAGCTGCCAGAACACACTACCCACTCAAGAGACTGCCTGCGGCAAGATGAGTGATGATTTAACGTTTTCCCAAATATTGTGTTTATAATGCAGAATTTTGGCTGGCAGCATTTTGCAAGCAATTTTAGCCTTCTTCAGGCTTGTTTGCCTAAATAAATAAATAAGGAAATATTTTGTGTCAACTGAAAAAAAAAACTGGTTTTCAAGCTTGGTCTGACTATGTTACTGAATCACAAAATGTTCTGTACAAGAAAAATCTTTTCTTGTTCTCAAGGACTGTACACATGCATTCATGGAAAACAAGAGCTTGGACATTCTGCTTAACATCTCCTTTTGTTAACCACAGAAGGATTTGGAACAACATGAGGGCATACAATGTTTAGATGAATTTCCCTTTAAGATTTTGGTCCATGGCATGATACCGGCAGACTGACTAAACAAAAGTCAAAATATTGGATATGGATAGTGGTCAGAATGGGAGGAGGAGCAGTGCTGATCATGTGCTGATGCTGTAAAACATCAGCCATCGAGCATCAGCACTATTAGCTCTGGCAGCAGCGCTCATTCAGGCAGCATGCAGGCCCGAAGCTCGTGGAGCCAATGTGACGCCACCTACAGGAATCTACCAAACACCCGCCTGCGTCTTACCAACCTCCCCATAATCCCCTACTTCTGCCCACTGAACCATCAGCCGGCACAAGACAGGGCGAAATCCAGGCAATCTTTCTCCTAAACACACATGCACACACATATAGAGGACAAGAGTTAATGTGCTAAGACCGATAAATGCAACAGCACTAATGTGCACTAATGCATCAGAGCATGCCAGGAAAACATACACAACTGTGAGTAAACAAACATCTCCATACCTACATACTGAAAACAATAAATATGCATGCAGCACAACAATTCTGTGGTTTAGTTTGAAAAAATATTTATTTAACATTAAAATGCATTTTCAATATATACTGTACAAGCACAAATACGTTCAAAAAGTACAAAAGGTCTGTAATGCTCTCCATTAAAAAAAAAAAAAAAAAGATCAGGGATTTAAACCCATGCATTAATAATACATAAAATCCCATAGGGAAATTAACACGTCACATGCAAACTATTTCAAAATATATGCACATGCACACAGACACGTCAAGTGTGAGTACTGGATCCCCTACACTACTGTAGAGAGATGCATTAGCACCTTATTAACTTTACCTGCATTTTATTTTTTTTTTATCAAATATCAAACTGATATTTATCCATAGGTTAATAGAAGTCATATTTACCATAGCTATTTATTTTGCACTTCACAAAACAATATGGCATAGTTACAACCAAAGAAATGCACATAAACACTACAGCTGTTAGCTGTTGCTTTGTTTGTTCGTTCAATGATGAGAGGCACTTTTGTTTTGGTGACATTGGAGTAAAAACTAAAAAGATCTGAAGAAAACTTCAAGGCACATTCAAGTTGATAAGCAAAAACTAAAAACAAACAAGTTGCTTGTTTGTTTGAACCCAACAAACTGAATTAGACAAACAAACAAACAGCTTGAGTTGTTTTTACATGCTCAGAGTACACTAATACTTCAATTAATTTGAAAAAAATTAAAATAAACAACATTTGTGACTGGTGTTTGCTTATCCCCAGATGTTTTTAAAGAGCGCCTCACAGGTTTTTGAACCATCCGAGAGCTTCAAAAATAAACACCAGCACCTGAAACTACAGCGTCTTTCCTGCTCACAAAACTGTGAATTCTACCTAGTGTCACAGGAAGGCAGAAGTTTCATTTCCTTTTTTTTTGTGTGTAATAAGACAGCTACACCCATTGCTTTGTAAACCATATACACCCAAACCCACTGATCTACGAGTGAGCTAGGCCATAAAAATGAGTGCATGAGCATTTATTTCCCTTTTCAAACCCAAAATAGATCTCATCTATATATATGTGACTTTGACCAGAGCCGTGACAGCTCTCCTCAACACTAAACAAATTTTAGACAGCCGCACTTGGCAGCAGCCCAGCAAGCCCAACGCCATCTGACATCTAAATGAAGGGGGGCGACCCTTGCCAAAACACATCAAACAACGCGGCAAGAGGAGAAAATGCTGGCTTTGGATCAGACATGGGAAGTCAGGCTGTCGAGTGGCTCTGAATGGAGATGGCAGGTTGCTGTATGGTAACGACCGGGGGTGGAGGAGGAGGAGGAGGTCGGCCTGAGGTGACTGCTCTTCCTACCATATTTATGTCGTTTTTAGCAGCTGGGAGTTCGATTTCCACAGGACTGGTCTGGACGGAGTCATCAGAGGGCACAAAGCCTCGCCTGTCAATCAAACTGACAAGACAAGAGAGGACGCAAAAGGATTACAACAAAGCCACGGTGATAAAGAGAGGCTTCATATATTACGAATAAAGGTCTCTCTTGCATACTAGAGACTATATACAAATCATCTACACATGTCTCACCTGGGTGGCATGGGCCCACAGAGCACAGAGCAGCAGTTTTTGATAATGCTGTTGTAACTGTAAGGATTTCCAACGTCCTCATTTCCGCTTTTCCCTGACCAGGAGCCTTTAATCTGTAATACAATACATATATTCCATAATAATAATAATAATAATAATAATAATAATAATAATAACAATAATAATGATAAAAAAAAATTATATGGTGGCTGTGCTGCCACTTTACACAAGCCAGTATGACAACACATGCTGCAAGTACTCACAGCACAACCATATACCCAAATGTTTTGCAAATGTGCACAACATGACCAAATACTTGCTTTTTGTTTGAGTTGTGAGTATTTGCAGCGAGTTTACTGCATTTAGTCACTTTTTGATATGTGTAGAGCATTTCCATATTAGCTCATCTTGTGATTGTTCGAAGAGCGTTTCTGTATTTAGCAGTATATTTGCAGGGTGTTTCTGTAATTGGTTACGTTTGGAATATTTACAGCATATTTCTGTATTAGCTTATGTTGTGAGTCTTTGGAAAGCATTTCTGTAATCAGTTCCTTCATGATTATTTGCAGTTTATTTCTGTATTTTGTTACGTTGCGAGCATTTCCTGTTTAATCACTTTGTGAATACAGTATGTGCAGAGCATGTCAGGTTGTATAGTAAGTATTTGCAGCACATTTCTGTAATTGGTAATGTTGTGACTGTGATATGTGCAGAGCATTTTGATCTTAGCTTATATTGTGAGTATTTGCAGTGTGTTTCTGTAATTGGTTAAGTTGTGAATATTTGCAGCGTGTTTCTGTATTAGCTCATGTTGTATTTGGAAAGCATTTCAGTATTTAGTTACTTTGTGATTATTTGCAGACTATGTCAGCATTTGGTTATGTTGTGAGTATTGGCAGCATGTTTCCCGTTTAGTCACCTGCAGAGAATTTCTGTATATTCGCATTTAGTTATTACGCGAGTTTTTTTCGGTATGTTTATGTATTTGTATCGTGAATTTTTGTAGCGCGTTTCTGTATTTCTGTCGTGAGTATTTGCAGCATGTTTCTGTATTTGGTTGCATTGTGAGTATTTGTAGTGCATTTCTGTAAGTTGTTTTGTTCTGAGTATTTGCAGTTGTATTCAATAAACTTAATTCAGTCATAAATTCATTAAACCGCAAGAATTATACATTAGTACTAGCAAAACCGAATGCGTTTTAGATACAAACTTTTCAGATTTATATATTACAGATCAAAAAATCCAGTTTGTGTCAATCTCATAAATGTATCTAAATATTGCTTGTTTCACAAATAATCATTAACTAATTTTAAACTTAAAAAAAAGCAAAAAAAAACAAAACCTACTGGTTTACTGAATTGTTTTCACAATTAACATATTTATGTTGATTCTAAAGGAATTTGAAATAGTTATTGTGAATCAAGAGTTTTGAAAACAATTATCAACGTGAACGTTGCGCCGTGATGTATGACTAACAAGTTATTTCATTTACATCAAAGCAGTGCGTAAAACGTATTTGAATTACGTATCTTAAATTTACGCCTAAATTGTTAAGTGTATTAGAGGTAAAAACTATTTTTAAACCTTTTACGTTATGAAAGAAAAGACACTTACATCTTCATTGGTAGTAAGATTTGCAGCCACCAGGTATGTATGGAAGCCTGAGAGGCCCAAAATGGACCAAACTGAAAAGAAGCAAACCACTAACTCAAGAGCAGTGAAGAAAGTAAAGGAAAAACTTCTAGTATTAGAAATATTAGTAGCATACAGTACAGGAATATTCTGGGTTAAATATAACTTGATCAACAGCATCATTTTAACTAATCCTTTGGTTTGTACAAACATTGCATTCATAATGGAAGTACACCAAAGTGCTGAGCCCAGCATACGACAAGCAAAGGGGGAGAAAAAATAAAATAAATAAATAAAAGATATTATGGCCACACATTAGCAATTCACTTCAATTCAACAATTCATTCTTGCTTTAGTTAAATCAGATCCACAATTAAACTAAAGTGAATAAACCAGTACAATATGGCGATGATTTACATAAAATGAAGGAACTTCTCTGGAACAATTTATCTAAAACTAACAAAGAAAAATACAATGTGGCCATAATATCTATTTTTCCCTCCCACATGTCATGTGCTGTACTCCATACAGAAGTGTTTAAAGCAGAAATGTGACATTTTAGGTGGCTAGAACAGCTGTATTTAGAGGCACATAAATGAGCATTGCAATAACCACTAAGGCTATACTAGCTATCTAAAACTCAAAAACACTGTATTTTCCTTTTTATTGTTAAAATATGATGACTTGCCCCATAGATTAACATTGTAAGCACATTACTACAAACCCAATTTTCATTTGTTTTTATATTGACATTATTTTCTGTGTCATTCCTATGAACTTCACTTGTTATTTAACCCAGAATTCCTTTACGCCAATAACAGACTTTCTTGTAAGTTAAACATCTGAATTTAGACAACAAATGAAAGGATATCTGGCAGGACTCGCTTGGAGAGCGAAAACAAGCCCATTTCCTCCTTGTGACCCTATAAAAGAGAGTATTAGTCACTAAAAGCTTTTATCAGATCTCAAGTCATTTATGTCCAATAAGAGATTCACAAGGCCTCTCAGCGGCTCGATTGGCATCTGTGCTTGCCTTTATAAATACAGCATAGTGCAAACAAACCAACTCCATGATTATGCTGATGTAAACACTACCATTCTATTATCTGGATACATCTAACTAAATTAAATGGTTTATGCTAAAAAAATGGAAATTAGTTCTGTCTAAATTGTTCTAATTTGGAACAATGGAACAATGTTATATTACATTTTCTTAAAAATAGAAAAAAAGACAACTTCAATGCTGTTCAAACACACCCTATGATGCACTTCATGAAGTAAGTGTCTCTATTATAAGTTACAATACTATTCAAGGCTTTCGGGTTAGGGTTTTTTTCTTCTTCTTAAATCAATAATATTCTGAATTATTAATGCATTATTATTACATTTCTATTATAACAACTGGTAAAATGTTTTTATTTCTGTGATCAAAGCTACATTTTCAGCAAAATTTTCTACAGTCAATAGTGTCACATGATCATACAAAAAATCATCTAATATATTTACTGCTCAAGAAATATTGTAATAATAGGAGTGCATTCAAACATAAATCATAAAAGTGTATATTTTATATTAATCATAAAAATCACATACAAACTAAGTTTATTTATATAATTTATGTGTGATGTGTGTATAAATACACACATAAATACACACATACAAATGCACACACACTCATGTAAGGTCAATTAGGATATCTTCAAAAAGTTGATTTATTTCACTAATTCCATTCAAGAAGTGTAATGTATAAATTCATTCCACGCAGACTGATATATTTCAAGTGTTTATTTCTTTAAATTTTGATTATTATAAGTGACGACTAAAGAAAACCCCCAAAAACACACTATAATCATCTAATTAACTCAAAACTTTAAATGGTCTCTCAGTCTAGTTCTGTAGGCTACACAATCATGGGGAAGACAGTTGGACAAAAGATGACCATTGACACTTTGCACAAGGTGCAAGACACAAAAGGTCATTGAAAAAGAGGCTGGCTGTTCACAGAGCTCTGTGTCCAAGCACATTAATAGAGAGGCGAAGGGAAGGAAAAGATGCGGTAGAAAAAAAAAAAAGTGTATAAGCAATAGAAATAACCGCATCCTGGAGGGAATTGTGAAACAAAACCCATTAAAAAAAGTGGGAAACATTTACAAAGTCAAGTCACTTATTTATATCGGGCTTTTAACAACACAGATTGTAGCAAAGCACTGAACATTATCAAATAGGAGGATAGGGTGATGGTAATGTATAATGACCAGATTAAGCTATTTATTTATCAAATGCAGAGACGGTCTCTGTAATCAAAACGACGATAATCACAAGAATCAGGTGTCCCCAACTAAGCACGCCAGAGGCGACAGCGGCAAGGAACCAAAACCCCATCTATTAGAGAATGGGGAAAAAAAACCTTGGGAGAACCAGGCTTAGTTGGGTCCAGTTCTCCTCTGGCCGGACGCCCAGCACTTAATTTCCACAAAGAGTGGACTGCAGCTGGAGTCAATGCTTCAAGAACCACTACGCCAGACGTATGCAAGACATGGGTTTCAGCTGTCGCATTCCTTGTGTCAAGCCACTCTTGAACAACAGACAGCGTCAGAAGCGTCTCGCCTGGGCTAAAGACACTAACAGGACTGGACTGCTGCTGAGTGGTCCAAAGTTATGTTCTCTGATGAAAGTAAATTTTGCATTTCCTTTGAAAATCAGGGTCCCAGAGTTTTGAAGAAGAGAGAAGCACAAAATCCATGTTGCTTGAGGTCCAGTGTAAAGTTTCCACAGTCATTGATGGTTTGGTGTGTCATCTGCTGGTGTTGGTCCACTGTGTTTTCTGAGGTCCAAGGTCAACACAGCTGTATACCAGGACGTTTTAGAGCACTTCATGCTTCCTGCTGGAGATGCACTTTATGGAGATGCAGATTTCATTTTCCAACAGGACTTGGCACCTGCACACATTGCCAAAGCTACCAGTACCTGGTTTAAGGACCATGGCATCCATGTTCTTAATTGGCCAGCAAAGTCGTCTGACCTTAACCCCAAAGAAAATCTATGGAGTATTGTGAAGAGAAAGATGCAATATGCCAGACCCAACAATGCAGAAGAGGTAAAGGCCACTACCAGAGCAACCTGGGCTCTCATAACATCTGAGCAACACCTCACTGGTTGACTCCATGCCACGCCACATTGCTGCAGTAATTCTGGCAAAAGGAGCCCCAACTAAGTATTGAGTCCTGTACATGCTCATACTTTTCAGTTGGCCAAGATTTCTAAAAATCCTTTCTTTGTATTGGTCTTAAGTAATAATCTATTTTCTGAGATACTGAATTTGGGGTTTTTATTAGCTGTCAGTTATAATAATCAAAATTAAAAGAAATAAACACTTGAAATATATCAGTCTGTATGGAATGAATGTATACATTATCCAAGTTTCACTTCTTGAATGGAATTAGTAAATTTGTTTTTTTGAAGATATTCGAATTAAAATGACCAGCACTTGTATATATAAAATTGTATATAATATAGTGTTTTTTGTTTGTTTTTTTATATGTCTTCAACATCACTTTTTAGAAAGGCAGTGACTTAAAGGTAACAAACGTCTCACTATATACAAAGAACTCTTAAGCAGAAAGTGATATGCCCCCACAGAATGGATGTTTATTCACACATCACTTAGCCATGCATATATTTGTTTGAGCTTACAGATATATAAAGTCTTATCAAGAAAAATTAGATGACACATACTTAGAGCTAGGTGTGTGGTTACACAACCAAAGATGAAGGCCGTGAGGAAAGACAGCGAGACGATGAAGGTGTAAAAGAAGCGATAGTTTCGTTTTCCCACACAGTTGCCGACCCAGGGGCAGTGATGATCGAAGCGCTCTGTCAAACACATTTCGTTTATTACAGCAGGAATTAAAAAGCCTGCTGGCTTAAGAACAAGCCAACAACAGCCATGAAAACAGACAAAACTTTGTAAACAACTCGTGTCATCTCCATAAGACCGATATGATTGCCAGAACCAATTTACCAGGATTTTTGAAAAGGTCCTGAACTTTTAATAGCAACTTGCTGTTAATTTTCCAGTAAAGACTGTGTGCGTGAAAGAGGCTAAACTCTTTCTCTGCATACGCTGTGAATTTGAATTGCTTAACATTCATCAGGGAAAACTGTGTGTATCATCTCACTATATTTGCAAACTATTTATAACCATTCGCCAATACAGGATTTGATATATGCCATTTATTGTACGTTACGATTTCAAAATAAAAAAAGTTTGGAGTGTCCAAATATTAAAATTACATGGATTTAAACGTAGTTTAATCACGCTGTAAAGTGAAACGTTGTTGGCGCCCTCTGCAGGAATTTATTATAATACATAATGTACTTACGTTTTTTTTTTGTTCATAGTATGTATATATATATAACATTATGTATTTTAACAGTGTTGTTCAATAAAATCATGTAATTTAATGTTATTATAATGAGCAAATTACTGCCTTATCATTAGTAATACTAAAGTTACTAAATTAGATTTTTTTTTATAAAAAAATTAATTAATAAAAAATCTGTAGGGTATCAATTCAATAGATGTCTTGATTACCAAAATAATCATAGTTACAGCCCTACATTAGTCAAAATATTTCAAAATAAAATGGCATTGTTTAAACTTTTTATAATTAAAAGACAAATATTTTTAAAAAATGGTATTAGAACTTGTTCTAGTGAACCAAGTATCTGTATTTTGTCTCATCTCATGTTGTCACTAAGCAGAGATAGGCTATATAGGCTATAATTGTGATATTCTTTTATTCTTCAGGGCAACCATATTGTGGCGAATGCTTTATGGGACTGTACTTCTTTTTAGGAAAAACATAGAATTAAACTGCTTTTCATTGGTTAAATATATTCAAATCCCATAAACATAACAGTGACCAATAGCACTGATTTAAAATAGTAATGAAATATAATAGAGAATTTTTACTATTTCACTATTCTAGACGGTGGGCGAATGTTACGCTCACAAATGCAAATGACAGAGTTTCAAACTCAGAGCAGATTGGTTTAGTTTCAAAGCATTTACTGCGAGACACTGAAAACTGCTCACAAGTAAATGAACACAATTCTGCTCTTCACTGTGAAACATGCACCACATATATCAAATTAAACTACAGCTTTTGCAGTTTGATAATCCCTATAAGCCATATCGCATTTCCAGTTTCAATTAACAGTGCAGCCCTAGCAGTAGGCATCATTGCACACACACTGCTATGTGGCTCTAGCTATATCTGAGCGGTGCACATCAAACAACGTTAATGCACTTATGACCTGATAGGAACTGATAATGCATACCTGGAGTGCAATGCAAGCAGCTTTAGATAAAAGCATCAGCCAGACGCACGGATTTAAATGTTAACTTGTAACCTTTAGTTTGAGCAATAGCGGTAATGACACTTGCATTAGCGATCGCTACTAATAATCCTCATTAAAAGCAGCCTCAGGTTTGCGGTCTCACCCACACAGTTGTCACACAGGCTGCAGTGGGAGGTGCGCGGCGGCCGGAAGATCTTGCAGGTGAAGCAGTACTTGAGTTTAACCACCTGCTGATTGATGACAACCTCTTTCGTGCGCGGCGGGGGGCGGTAGGATGAGGACGAGCCCGTTGGGTTGTCTGAGAGAAAGAAAAACACATTGCCAGCAGAGTATGAGATTTCAGGAAGAAATTTCAATAACAAGCATTAATGAAAACAACGCAACTCTGTGGTTTGATTGGTAAAGGCTCTTGATGTCGAACAGAGTTTGTTTTAAACAGTTCACACACTTGCCATCTTTTGAAATTAGTTGAATTCTCACACTTAAGAACAACCAAACCACAAGGAGTTATTTAAAGGTGCTGCTTTTACCACAAAGAGATACATTAATGGGTTAGTTCACCCAAAAATAAAAATTCTGTCACCGGCATGTCGCTCCAAACCCATAAGACTTTCATAGATCTTTGAAAGACAAATTAAGATATTTTTGTTGATGTCAGAGAGCCGTCAGACCCTCCATAGACAGCAACATAGTATCTATGTTTTCATTACATTTCTGGATCTGGGATCATTTCAGTTGTATTGCTAATATTTAAGATATTTTTGATGAAAACCTGGCAGGCTGGTGACTGTCCCATTGACTGCCCAATAATGAACACTGTCAAGGTGTAGAAAAGTAGAAAAGACATCGTCTGAATGCTCTATCTAGCGTCAGTGGTTCAACCATAATATTGTGAATCTACAAGAACACTACAAGGAAACGAAAATGATGACTATTCAAAGATTCGGCACCATTATGTTAACGTAGCATAATTTTGGACAGCATCTGGTGGACACAATCAACAAACTCAGTTCTGTGTTAGATGCAATGGAAAGATACTGTATTTTGTACAAACAGCATATCCTTCCGTTGTGTCTAACACAGAACTGCGTACATAATGTGCGTCCACTGGATGATCTACAAAATGGCGCTACAGGGATGTTACGGTGCCAAATCTTTGAATAAAGTCATTATAAAGTCATTATCGTAGCTTCATAATATTACGGTTGAACTACTGATGGCAGATGAGGCATTCACACGATGTCTTTTATACTTTTCTGCACCACAACAGTGTAATCTATTTCAGTTCATCAAAGCAGAGACACACACCTACACTAAATTTATTCTAACATGTGATCATAACTATGGCAACAGAAGTGAAACATTACAAAACATTAAGCACACAACTTCACACTAATTTAGTTTTTGCATTCGACTGTTTTTTTTTTCCTTTCCAACTGTGCTGCTATGTAAACGAGTTTTCTCTTTTCCAGACTTGTTAAAATAAAAGAAAAAGAAAGAAAATAAATTGCTACTGTTAGACACTGTTTTTGTTGTTCTTGTTGTTGATTATTATTTATGCCAGTACATTTTGTGTAGTCTAAAAAACACACACACACAATGAAAATCTACAAAAAAAATCTACAAAAATTAATCTGCAGCTATTAATGACAAAAAAAGCTAAGTATTGACCCATTAGAGCTGGTTCACAAACAATGAGTTTTTGCATTTGAAATGGCAGATGCATGAAAGTGGATTGGAATTTGAATTGCAATGTGAATATATTCACACAGCGTTTTACAAACAGCGCACAAATGAAAAAGAGGTTTAAAAGACAACTATTTAAATACTTCTAATTCCACTACACTGTGTCTCACAGTTTTGGATTTAAAGATACAAGACAACAAAAAAAAAAGTAAAAATGAAATACAAAAAAAAAAAAAAAATGTAAAACACACACACACACACACACACACACACTCACACTCACACATTTAAGGTCTTTGGAAAGCTGCAAAGATGTGAAAAGTGAGTGCAGAGGTCAAAAGATATGCATTTAGTAAAATTCAGCAAAGCAAAAACCCATTGTTTGCAAATGACCTCTTAAAGCATTTTTTTTTTATATAAAGCAATGAGTTTACTGTAATGAGGCAATGAGGTAAAAAGCTAGATCTAGAGTTCCTTAATAGCTAAACTTACTCAATTGCATGTTTTTAAAAGTCTTGTCATGCGAGATGCTGCACAAAAAAAACAAAAAAAAACACAGGGGAAACAGTCAGACATTCATCTAGCCTAGCGCATGTTTACTATGCAAAGAAGTACAACGCAAAAACATGTTACGTGTGAATATCCTGTAATCTTCTGTCTGTGCCCTAATGTGACTTCTTGTTGTTTGTTTCTTACATGCTTTATTCCAATCCAAGCAAACCTACCCAATCTTGTAAGTGTGTGTATAAACAGTAGGCTGAATATAAACAGAAACTTGAGGTATAGTTAGGCGAAAACCTGTGTGTAAGCTGTGCAATGGGTAAGATAATAGATGCGTATAATATCCACGTGAAAACTGCATATTATCCGCACGGTAATGTGCCATATACACCAAAATCTATTTTTTTCATATCAATACCATGAGTTTTTGTTTTTATTTGGCATACTACTTATACGCATTTTCATGAAGCGGAGCAGCTCAAACGCTCTTAGAAACAAACTCGGCTTAATATCTGCCACTTGGATATCAATTCTGATTTAAAATTGCAACTTAAGTTTAGCGCAACAGAATTACGACAAATAGCACATTTTCAGATCAGAAAGCATTACAGATTACAGAAAACACGACAACTACACACAAACTTTATTCCAGAAGCAGCCTGCAGTGAAGGTCAGAGGAGTGAAAGCAAGCCAGACGGCTATAAATTAGTCTTGAAACAGAGAGATGTTTTTTTTTTTTTAAATGTCACAGAAAAAAAAAAAAAAGATACATGATGCGCCTCTCGATTCCCCAGTTCCTCACAAACACATCAGTTTGAACCACTTAAGCAGAGCAGAAATTCTATGATTATTTTTTATTATTATTAAAACTGCAGACCGCTTCAGCTCTCTGAATGGCAGATTATGATCCGGTTTGGAGGACATCTAAATTAACGGATGAGTCTGCACTGCAATCATGTGACCTTGTTCAGAGGGAACAAACCTCTCACTGCAACAATCAGGCATGAATGTGCTACTATTGAGCAGGTGAAGATCTTATTTTGATTCTTGGGGGGGGGGGGGGGGGGGATGGGGTTTTAATTACAATCAACCTGTCAGAGCCGTCCTCTCTAATTAGGACAGAATGTCCTCTAATTTGTCACGAAGAAGAAGAGATGTCCAGAGCAGTTCAAAAGGCCTTGGGATGAGGCTTTCTTGGTTAGAGGCCAAAAAAAAATCATAAATCATCTCTCAAACAAGGTTACTATTTAGGTTTCTGCATTTAGCAAAAGATTATTATAGTTCTGCTTCGTAAATCATGGTCACATTAGCGAACACGTCCCAAAATGTTACACAAAAAAAGGTCAATTTTCCCATTATTATTAGTGCAGCAATCCGTGATCACTTCTAAGACTGGTCAACACTGCAAATTCGACTGTTATAAGTTTAACAAACTCCATTTCAGTGTGAAATCCATGCAGTCAATGATGCACATCACAGGAAATGCCAGATCATATGGACTGCTACTGAGATGACTATATTGTGCCAACAGAGTTTCATTTCACCTACTTAAGTGTGACTGCAAAATTAAAAACTTGATTAAAATTTCAAGATAAAAATTTGGTCTGTCTTGATGTCGGAAGATGCGGTCACAGAGGTGACATTCTGATGAACTCTTGCAGATAAAAAGGGGAACTGTGTATCCTTGATAGTTATGTGTGGTGTATGAAGTTCACCCACAAGTCACTTTCAAACCTGACAGCTTTCAGATTGTCAAAGCAGCAACTCATGCACAATTCTTAATCTATAATCCAAATTGTTTCCCCATTCTTCATACAGAGACAGGTCAGTAGGGCTGTGCAATTAATCGCAATCGCAAAAAAATCGCTATTTAAGCACATGCAATTTCTAAATCGCATAAGGCTGCAATTTTATCTATTAATTTATTTCGATTTTTATTCAGAAACGGCACAAAGAAATTACCAACGTGATTACCTATCATATGTGCACAGTGAAATGTTTTGTTATGCACTTCTTATGCACATAATACATTTAGAATGTAGCTTGTTTGAAAAAGCAAAAACAGTTGCCAAAATCGCAAATAAAATCGCAATCGTAATATTAGTTCAAAAAAAATCGCAATATGATTATTTTGTCCATATTGCACAACCCTAGTTAGTAGAATGTTTAAATGGACTGAAATAAAGTGCAACCACATAGGGTAAGTTAGTTATGAAGTGTTTTTAACTAATTTTACAACTTTAATTCTCCAATTAATTTTTAAATAGCAAAATTGCTTTTAATTCCAACTATTTGACAAAAATTATGGCTTTTCAATCTCAATCACATTCTATAATTGGAAATGTCATGATTAAGATTTGGCAAAGCATGATTTTTTTTTCTTTTGAAACTGTAGGCTTCCATAAGCACACCACATATTAGTAATGTCCTGCAGCATGAGTCGGCTCACTCTGAGGAGCTGTCGGTCTCGGTCTCGTTGCCAGCGTCGCTCTGCTCTCCTCTGGATGTCCACTAGACCGCGCATTGTGGCCTCCCGCTGAAGCTCCTCACAGATCTCCTCGCTCCTCTGAAGAGACGCCTCCATCTCATGGGTCTCCAATGTCTGCGTGTCTGGGAAATAAACGCTTGCTGGTCCCGTGTCAGTGTTCTCTAGCATCCTTGGATCGGTAGGTGGTGTTTGCTCGGTCTCACTGAATCTGAACACTGCATCTCTTGTGTCCTCCTGACATCAAAATATATTTAAGGACTGAGTAATATTAACATTAATTAACTACATGTTCTTACTATATTAGGGTTTGGCTTACTTGCATGTAATTAATTGTTATTAAAATAATAATATTAATAAATACATGTAATGTGTGAAACAAGGACACCTTAAAATAAAGGGGTACCAAAAAATAAAATAAAATACTATCTTATAAGATACGGTAACACTTTACTGCTGAGTAATTATCTAATTAGTTTTACTTAAAATAAAATGTACTTCTCATGTAACTAAGTAACGGAACAGTCTGTAATTATAGTTTGTAATTATGTAAATGTAACAGACAGCTATTGTTACAAATGTTACAGAGCGAGTCTGTTACACAGATACTTACGCTTAAGCACAATCTTGATATATCTTATATTAAGTAGCTTATGCCTGTGTAATATTCTGTCATTTTAATGTAATTAGAAAGGTATAACATGTATTAAAGCTGTGTACTAATGGGCTAAATCAAACTAAGGTCCAGCTAGATATGATTTACAGTATAGATAAACATGAAGTACACTTAAGTACAGTTTTGTATGCCTGAGTGATATTTTGTTATTCTAATGTAACAGTTATATCTACCTCATTACAAACTGTAACTACAGGCTTATGTTTTTTGTTTACTAGGTAATTACTCTGTATTATGGACACTTTATGAAGTGTTACCGAAAAATACTAATTTAAACATTTAAAAACAATTACATATACAGTGATTACACTTTATTTAAAGGTGTCCTTTTTACTTACTATTATAATAACAATAAAATGATGCATAATTACATGCAAGTAACCCTAAACTAAAAACTAATCCTAACCATATTTGTATAGTAAATAAATGTAGTTAATTAATATTACTCAGTACTTAAATACTTCAATAAAACAATTATTTTCTACCTGCAAAGTAGTAGTACAATTAATATCCTTTGAAAGCATTACTAGCATACTTCAAATATATATTTTATATCACAGAGGATCAGATAATCAAAACCACTGATTTATATTACATATTATTCATTACAGATAGTATGCAAATAGCATAGAACAGAGAGACTTTCTTAAGGGTCAAAAGGGATGCAGAAGCAGTGATGGTCTTACTGTGATAAAGCCTAGGTCTTGTGTCTTTCCGCACGGCTGCAGTGAGACGTAGCTTATGTTCTCCTGCTGTGTGTAAGCCTTCTCATCACGTGGAGTTGTTTTATCAGCTGTATCCTCCTGCACTACAATAGAGACGGCCTCTACTTCCTGTTGAGCTGAGGTCACTTTCTGCAGAATTAGACTTTTCTATGTGTGAATGAGCCCTTTGAGCTGATAAAAAGAGTGCATATGTTTGTGTGTGTGTACCTGAATGTGATTCTCTGAGTGGGCTGGTTTGCTCCAGGCCAGTGTGATCAGAGAGTTTTGTTTCTCCACTAAAATCTCTCCTCTGCTCTCAGTCTGTCCCTGTCTTCTCTCTCCGTCATCATCTCTCGTCTCCATCCTGCTCTCTTCGTCTCTCGGGTCTCTAACACACAAGATCTCTAGATATGGAGTATCTTCTGGATCTATAGCCATCCCGCAGCCTTCGGACACAAAAATGCCAAAGCATTAAATATTAGGCAGCACAGCTGTTTTCTTGAGCAGCTAATCAGCATATTAGAATGAGTTCAGGTGGCAACGAATGATGATAAAAATTCAGCTTAGCATCAAATGAATAAATTACATTTTAAAATATATTTCAATAGAAAACAGTCATTTTAAATAGTATTTCACATTATTAAAGTATTTTTTCAAACTCAAAACTTAAAGGGCAGTACAGTATGTGATGAATCTCAGTAGGTTTAATGTTAAAACACATTCTTGTATTACTGTTTGATGCTTAATTTATAAGGCATTATATTAATAGTCTATGTTTGTCATTTACCAGTGCAGAGTTCTTGTTTTTCAGCATCTGACGGCTCTTCTTGTCCCTTTTCAGTGCTCTCTCTCTCCTAAAACAGACAAAGAAAAGACTTACTTGCATTGCATTGGAATACTTACAGAATCTCTTCCAGTGAACTTTCTTTCAGGTTAAAAACAAATTCAGATTAAACATATTTTTGCAAAATACTATGCATTTTAGAAGTTGCCAATTAATATGAACGTGTACAAACGACCTACCCCTAAAACTAGCCATCACCGGGGTTTAGACAAATTGTACAAAATCATACAACTAAGGTCATATGAATTAGCCATCTTGTAAATTACATACAAATTGATTTCTCAAAGAATTATTCAGATATTTAACTTTAGATATTACTATTGGTTCTTCAGCATTGCATGCATCGTTCAAAATAAAGGTTTTTATTGCCATTAAGAATCTTTTTTGACATCCACGGAACTTTTACATTCCACAAAGGGTTCTTATGGTGGAGATATTTAAAATGTTCTTCAAGACAAACATGGTTCTGTTTTTAGAACTGGTAACTGAATGGTTCTTTGGGGAACCAAACATGGTGCTTCCATGCGATCGCTTTGAAGTAAGGCCCTGGTATAGATCTAGATCTAGTGAAAGTAATTAATTAGTCACAAAATGAAGTAATTAGTCATTACAGTGTGAGTGTTCGAGGCGCTGATGCCTCGGCTGGTGTGGGCCGGTACACGTGACTGCAACACATCAAGCAGGTTGTAGAAACTGGGTCTGTGAAGTTCAACCTCATATTTGCGAAGCAAAGTCCAAAGACCCTCAGGGTCCTGGAAAGTAAAAGAGACAATATTCACACAATAAACATCATCGGCATGTTTGGTTTAATTACTACTTTGCTTTTCATATTCTTTAACTTTATTTTTACATGTGCATGATCTGCAGTCTTTTAGAGCTGCTACAGCATGTGCTATGGTTCTGTTCAAAGTTAATATTGCATACAGTGCAGTGTATGCTGAGATTCACCAAATCTGGCAGAGAGTTTAAAACGGTCCAGGCCTCATCATCTTGTGTTTGCGAAAGCTCGGTCAGCAAATGAGTGGCACACTCCCCCCATAAGACCTCTATCCTAGAACACCCTGGGGCGAATGGTCCAGGATAAGAACCATGTGCTTCCTGTAGAGAGGCTTTAATTTGCTGCAGGCTGCACACGCAGCTCTGATCCACCATGTTTCCAAGAACCACATCTGAAAGATAGACACATATGCACGCTTTAATGAAAACCAGAGGCACATTTTAGTGCTGATGCGCTTCTAATGTTAAGTTGCTATCTAGTTCACCCAAAAATCAAGCCCAAATCATATTAATCTGGGACTTGAGGGTGAGTAAGTGATGACAGGATTAGGTGGACTATCGCTTTGTTGTGGTTTGTGTGTTTTATATGTAGTTGATGTTTTTAACTGTTGTTTCCCTCGAGGTCACTCGGGGAGAGCCTGTTTAAGATCTCCACCAATTGTTTCCGTTCCTGCTCCTGACACACAACCAAACACTGCAGCACAGCCTGATGGGTAACAAACAAAACAAACAATCTATAATGAAGCTGTATCTAACACAAACATACTGTATAAAGGCAAATCTTTCAAGAGTTAGGTCATTTTGGAATGATTATATATTACAAGATAAGACCACACAAATTAAAATAAAATGTTTTTTGAGCAGCAAACGAGTGTTAAAATGATTTTTAAAGGATCATGTGACACTGAAGACTAGAATACTGGAGCTTTTGATCACAGATCTTTTCATTCCAACAAAAATCCCTTGAATTCAAAAAGAGGAATCTGGAAGAAGCAAATGTCGTTTCTACAGTATGTGCACACATTACCTGTTGTGTGCAATTTCCTGTTTTCCAGTCCTGCTGTGATTTAGCAGTGGGATCCAGCTTTTCCTGAAGCCAGATCCTGGTGAGATCCTGACTGACTGAACCTCTCATAAAAGGCCTAGAGCACACAGAGTTGGTTTGGATTCAAGCTTGGACACTTCATAGTTAAAGCAGCTGTAGCGTGTTATGTTTTAAAGGGGTCATATGATGTAGCTACAAAGAACATTGTTTGATGTATTTGATGTAATGCAATGTGTTTATGCTTGTTATTATTTTCCACTTAGTGTACATTTTTGTTACTCCTCTAAGCCCCGCCTCCTAAAACGGGTCGATTTTTATAAAGCTCATCGTTCTAAAGAAGTGAGGTGTACTCTGATTGGCCAGCTATCCAGTGCACTGTGATTGGCCGAAAATCACAAGCATGTGGCGGAAATGTTACGCCACTTACCATAACGTAATTAGTTGTGTCCTCTTTTGGAAGCACAAACAAAGTAGTTTCACTTTCACAATGACACATAGCGTCTCCAGAACATGGCGCCTGCAGCAACACTACATCTTCTGTCTTTGCATTAACATTTACTCTGGGATGTAGCAAAGTGGGGGGCATGTTTAAACGAGGGAGGTTTAAAATGATCTCTCTATGGTTTTATTAAATATGTCCCCTTTAAATACGAAGGATGTGTCCACTTCACCATCTGTCCCAGTGCTGTCTGGCGACCAGCAGAGCCGTGTAAGACTGATTCTCTCTCTCAGCTTTCCGCAAAGCGACACACATACTGAGATAAACAACACGAAGAGCTTCCTGTCCCAGTCTGGAGGAGCAATAAATCACAGGGCAAAATTTTGCATGTTTAATATTACACATTAATATTGACATTAAAAGGTCAGTATATGACTGTCAAAGTTTCTTGTTATACATGCTCATATTGTTAAAAAGTTTGTAACAAGGGTGTTTTGGTCACCGCTGACTTCTGTGATCGTAAGAAAAATAGTCAATGGTGACTCAAAACAAACTTTTTTCAAAATATCTTCCTTTGTGTTCAGCAGAACAAACACATTCATACAGATTTGGAACGACTCGAGAATGGAATGATGATAGAACTTAAAGCCAATCACATGCATTTATGAGAAATCATCAACCAATAAACACTTTAGACTGACCTGTTCATGAGTGTGCTGATCGATTCCTTCTCATCCTGGTAATGTGACTCCAGCTCTGACAGGAAGATGACGGCGGACCAAGCCTGTTCCCCTGGTTTAGATGTCCAAGCCTGGTCTCTAGGTTTAACACTCTCAGCACAGCCTCGCAAGACCACAGAACCACAGCTCCTGCCATATTCATCAAAAAAAATGTTTTTGGTAGAACTTTTAATTGAAGCATATATATATATATATATATAATGCATATAAAAGTATTTTACAATACTTTATTTAATGTTAATTTTAACATCAACAACGAGCTGTACATTTATTAAAGTATTTATTCATCTTTGTTACTGTTAGTTAATAAAAGTACAATAATTCATTGTTATTTCCACTGAATAATATAAAGAGATACCACATTTAGTTTTAATAATATGTGCATTACCATTATTTTAATCATGTTTCTTAATGCATCTTATAATAGATTGGATGATCTCATAAATAATTGTAACCACAGTTATAAAACATTGTAACACTTATCTATCATTGTTACACCTTTAAGAAGTAAAATGCATTGACAGACATCAGATGTATTTCAGATGTAACAAAGAATCTGCAAACACTACAAGGCATTTAAATGCAGTTTTTTATAAATAAATAAAAAGTCAGTGATGTGTAATAACATACATTATGAATATATAACATAATAGTTTACTAACAATGCAGTTTTATAAATGGTAGCAACTGCACGTACAGATGCACAAACATTAAATAGTACCTGTAGCACCGGAGGGCCCCGGGAAGCCCGCACACCTGAAGCCAGTCTCTGTGTCTGAAAGCCAGCTCTGCACACATTCCTAGCTCACACACACATTCTGTCTGATCCCACGCTGACATCGAGTCCCACCAAACAGCACCTGTAATGTTGAGTGATAAGATACTGTCCTGCGAAAGGAAGCATCTATGAACTCTGAATATCTGTTACCATACTCATCCTGCAACATCTCTCTGTACAGTCGCTCTCTGATGACCTCATATTTGTAGTACAGGAGCTGTAGGATGTCGGTAGTGCTGGGACAGATCCTGCCCGGTCGCATGGCGCCGGTGTTCCTCTGAGACAGAGACGGTAGGACACTCCACACGCCATCAAGAATGAGTCTGAAGAGAAAGCAGGAGGATTTTATTCGAGGTGAATGTGAGCTGAATGAAAGAGTGTGTGTGTTTAAAGCGACCTGGTGTTGAGTCTCTTGGCTCTGTTGTGAAGACACAAGATACTAAACTGCTCTGGATCCTGCTCCCAGAAAAAAATACCAAAAATACAGACACCTTTGTCCAAAGTGATAAACAAATGAGTGAAATAGAGTGCAATACATAAATACATATTATATTATACTATATTACCGTATGAACATATTAGATGATTATATAATTACATTCTATGTATTTGTATTTTGCATGTTTTAGTAGAATAGAATGGAATGGACTTGGTTTTCTACCTGTTGTCTGGAGCTGAAGTTGATTGGTGGGGACTTTTGGTTTTGTTTATGATCAATTCTACCAGCCTTCATCATCTGAAGATCCCAGTACAGCTACAGAAAAATATAAGCCATTCACATCCTCTAATTTAAAGCGATAACATTTCTTGGTGTTCTTTAAATAAAATACTCAAGTTCTTTTAAAAGCGTATTTCGGCATGCGTATAAAGCGTAATAATAAATATTTAAAATGTCCTGGCAGAAAATTACAAGCTTGTTAGAATTATTTTCTTCAATCCTAAAACTGAGCACAAGGAAAATTCCCAAATTAACGGTCATGTTTTTTCTTCAAAATGTATTCATATTATCGTGATACATTGTAACATCTTTTTACTTTTTGGAGGTTTTAGAAGCAAGCTGGTAGCATTTTCTACTCAATCAATCAACCACTTTTATTTATATAGCGCTTTTAACAATACAGATTGTAGCAACAATAGTTAACATGAAGATAAATGAACAATACGTCTACAAAATAATTACTAATTTCAGCGTTATTAATATTATAATGTTAAGTAAGGGATAATGTACAGCCAGCAGGTTGTTATTGCAGAATCAAGCCCGACAGGGTTAACATCGGCAACCCGACGCAAAGCGTAAATAAATCATACAATAAATAAATAATTGTTTTAACCTGGAGTCAGTCGAGTCATCTTCTATCCACTGCATTTGCTTTTCCTGAAACTAATGGTGAAGTCCTCCATTTTAACTGCATTTTAAGCCACAGAATGGCACCCAACTCTCAGTGGAGTGATGTAATTACTAAAGGTTAAGATGACGGGTAGTACCCGGATGAGCCTGTGTTATTAGTTTTACCAGTTGTTATCTTTGAATAACCAAAGTCTCTTTAAGACATAATATAAATATAGGGTTTTCTATAATCTCTAGAATAACAAACTGTGGCAACTGACCAATCAGAATCAAGTATTCCACAAAGCCTTGTAACATACACTGTGAGCTAACGTGAACTAACAAGAATTGTTGTATTTTTATGCACTAAGATGAATGAATACTGTAATAAATGTATTGTTCATTGTTTGTTAATACATTAAATAATATAAACAAATGTTGTTTTGAATCCCAATTAACAACTAGTTCTAGTTATAAGGGTTAGGGTTAGAATGAAGCAGAGTATTGTAGAGAATAAAATGGAATTGAAAAAAGACCTCTTGTCTGTTCTGACGTTGTTTCTCCATCACGAGGAGAACATGCAGAACTCCTCTGGCTGAACATGACAAGCCTCCACTCTGACCTCTTACCTGAACACAACACACAAAACATTTCTCTTTCTGCTTCTTTTCTGTTTCTCTCTTCTCAGATTCTGAGACAACAGGGTGTCTTGTTCACCTTTGCAATGGCACTCTTGGTCTCGTCCAGGCTGGCGGTGATAAGGAAGACACTCTTATAGAGGGAACAGATCACGTCCACGCCGACCTCTTCATCCTCACACACACCCATACACTCACAGACCAAATGCAAACACTCTTCCATCCTAAAAACACAAAACACTTTGCGCAAGCTCGATTTCATCATCCTAAATGCCTTGAAATTCAGTCATATACTGCTCATATAAGTTATAGTCGCACTTAATAAATAATCACATTTAAATATAAATTATAGTGAGATTAGATCAGATAGATTTTCACAATTTAAACACGAAAAGAGAAAGTGTCTCACCTGTTCACGGAGTTTATCTTCATGAATGATGCATGATGAAAACAAAGCCTCGTCTGTTGCTGAGGATACCGCTGGAGTCAGATTACAGAAGAGGACCTTCAGTCCAGTGCTGACCACACTCTTCCTCAGACAAATCATGGCATTCATTTAGAGCTACTGAGCTATATATTTTTTTATTCCAAGGTTTTTTTAAAGGCATGCACTTTTACAGGCTGTTTGGACTGAAATGTCAAGTCAAGTCACTTTTATTTATATAGCGCTTTTAACAATACAGATTGTAGCAAAGCACTGAAATGTGTGTTGGGAGTGCGAGTACACAACCACCCTACAATGATAAAGATCCAGCAGTACTTTTCTTTTCATTTAATAAAAATATGTTACCCCTTCTGAAATCAAGCCATTCTCAAATGCATGTGGGTGTGGCATCACACAGAGGCCACTCCCACAATAGTTGATTGACAGCAGCATGTCACACAGACTGAACCCGCCCTGAGTGAGCCGCGTCTACTCTGCATTAGTTGGCAGAGAACTATCAACAATTAAAATCAAGATTAATATGCTTAATTTTCAACCCATTTTCAAGCCGTTTGATTTATTATAAATGTCAGACATACATTTATGATAGAACATAGATTAATTAATTATTTTACTTATAAAGCCAACCCTGGAACAACACACAGCACTAACGAACTCTCCGAATGTTCCTTGTCTGTTTGATTGTGTCAAATTGATCTTTATCTCACATC
>JAUCNO010000353.1:1749697-1767315 GCA_032353835.1 Enteromius viviparus
AGCATAAAAGACTTCAGTTCCCACGTGTCACTGATGCAATATGCAGTTACTCCGAGGTAATTGTTGTCCCACTTTCCAGACAAATAATTCGTAACACTTCGCATGCGTAAAATGCGTAAAATAAATTAACGTAATTAACGACAAAAATTAATTACCGCCGTTAACGCGTTATTTTTGACAGCCCTAATCCAAACATCATCTTTTAGTGCGTATAGATAAGACTGAAGAGTTATGATTGTTCGTCCAAACAAACCATGGCATAAATGTTTGTAATCAACATTGATACGTTTATCTTACAACCAATGTTTGTTTTTTTTTAACTCTGTTAAAGAATCAGACCTAACACACTCATACTCACTAATAATAACTAATGACGAAATCAATTTTAAAAAATGCATGAAAAATTATGATATTAATTATGTTGTTTATATTGGCAGCAAAATGCATTATTTCCCAGCTCTACTCTGAACAGAGTAGAGCAGAAGGGCATAAATAAGCAATGCTATCCCAGCAGAACAGAGTAGCGTGGTAGCTAGCAGTACCGTAAATCTTCATAAACGACACAAGGAATGAATGTCAAACGCTGGCGTTCAAACATTACCAGCTGTACTAAACCACATCAAAGCAAAACTCCATTAAAACAAGACATGCACACTATAAAGATTCACATTTACAATCACATTAATCTAGCCGTTATAGGTGCGTTATCAGAGCAGTGGGAAGGGGTTTATGTCAAGGCAGTTACGGTCTTTCAAGTCTGATTATGTCCGTTTCCTGGACATCATTGTTACCTGCAATTGGGAAACTAGCTCAGAATAATACAGTTTCAATCAAATTCATCGCAACTTGCTTTGATTCCGCGCACAGAATAAGAATGCTGAAAGAAAGCACCAATTCTCAAAGCTAGTCAGAACATATCTGATGTTACATATGCATTTCTGTGAAGGTAGATTGTAGATACATACGAACGTAAAAGGGCAAAGGTGCCTGATGCAATAAAGATTGAAGCACTGAAAAAAGGCCTTGCTGCATCAAACCTGGCAATGACACAAGCTCAGCCTTGTTTTATATAGAAGAGTTGTCTGCACTGACCTGGTGAAGGAGGCTGGACCTTAGCCTGGTTCTTTTTGGGGTCATTGTTGAAGATGTCGGGCGGTGGGTCTTCCCCTCGCTCAATCTTGCACTCGAAGGCGTACAGACACTGGATGTACTGTTTCTTCAGAGAGCTGGCAGCACTGCTGGATGTGCCCACGTTCAGGTTAGTGGCTATTTCCCTCCACTTCTTATTCTTGTTCACCTGATAAGCGCAGATAGACAGAATTAATGACCGAGTGGATCCAAACCCAGTACGTACCATACAGACTGCTAAAATCAACAATACATCATAAATGAAACATTCGTAATGTTCTTGGTCTTATTGTGCAAATAATTTTATTAAAATTATATTATAATTATAATAATCAAGGCCGAGTGCATAGCAAAAACATATTACAATAACTCTAGTGATCATTTCTAGTTATTTCTTACTCAAAAGTACAATACAAAATGAAAATAATATATATTTTACATGTATATAGAGAGCATGCATTTGTCAGTATTCTTCTTTCTAGAGTTGCTTTTACCCAGCTCACTACCAAGTTTATAGACATTGACTGGCTTTCTTGAGGTAACTAATGTTACAAGATTTATTGACACTTTCTCCAGTTGAAACATTGAGTAAAACATTGCAGTAGGTTGTACAGTTTCTAACACAATTTCTGCGTCTGATGTTTATGTCATCTAGTAACTAGTTGAAAATAAGAGATTGATTTACGTGCTGCTTAAACCGAGCTGACTTTATGTTATTCTGCAAGTTTAAAAGGTTTTTTTTTTCTTTCCACAGGTTATATTAAAAAGCAGGTCATATGGTATGTTAAAGTGTCCTAATATTGTGTTGGAGTCCCCTAAACAGGTTTATAATGCATTTAAGTTCAGAAAACATTGTAATTTTCTAAGAATATGCATTTAATTTTTGAACCATTTTGCAATGATTTCTAAACGAAATTTCATGTACTTTTTCCATCAACTCTGTTTACAGTGAAGGACAGCTACATCACTATAAATGTAAATTCAAAAATTTTAAAATGTAAAAAAAAAAAAAAAATCAATTATGTCCTGCTTTTTAGGGAATTTTGTCATTTTAATTTTGGTTTTAGTATAACATAAATAAAAAAAAACGATGAAAGGTATTTTTTTAAATTTATTTAAATACTATGGAAAAGCAATAAAGGTTTTTTCAGTTAGTGTTTTTAGCTAGTTTATTTTTTATGTAAAAATATGGCATGCAGTTGCTTCTAATACTGGTATAAACCTCATTGAACGTAAATTGTGATAATCGTAATTTTAAAAAAAAATCACAATCAACATAAAATTACATTTTTTTTTCATAATCGTGCATCTCTAATATATAGTAAACAAAATTGCGCTTCTGCGACATTCATTCACACTGAGACAAAGTATTTAAATGGTTAATATATCTAATTATGTGACATTTCCTAAATAACATTTTTATGACTGGATTGGACAATTCCAATCATTTTCCACCTCACGGAAATCATTCGTTTTATTAAAAGCCTTGTTTATACCGTTACACATCCTATAATAGCTCCTAAAAAACCTTTCTGAAATGTACAGCTTTCGTATCACACCTGAGTGAGGCCACCAATTTCTTTGACAGACACGTAGAGGCGAAATAGGTCGAGGGGCTTACGGCCCACCGCAGGGAGATTGTTCATGCCCATGGCCTTCTCCTCAGCAAATGCAAGGTAACGATCCACCCACATTTTGCGCTCCGGTTCTGGGCCCAACTCGTACAGACGGGTTATCTTCTCATTAGTGGTGGTAGAGGAACTGGACTTCTGCAAGCACACAAAAAAAAAAAGATTGTAAAATGCACCCAGTATTAGATTCCTGCTGTTTAGTTATAGGGGGGAAAATCCCCCACATGCAATTTTTATAAACAGGAAGCACACTAGTGGGTATATCAATGCACTGTATATGTGCAATGCGCATTTCAGCGGAAAAGCATTTTCATTAATGATGTATAAAGCCAAGACTGCAGGGAGCAATTTCAAAAGCCCTGAATGTGCGTTACTCCGGCAATCACCACCCTCCATACAGATGATCAGTCAAGCGCTGTTCACCGGGCTCAGGGCTGCCCGCCTGCGTCCTTTGGCCTGCAACTCGGTCCAGTTTAAATATTAATAGCTCTTCACCTTTTTCGACTCGGTCTTAGGAGTCCCATCCACTTTGTTATTCAACTTCTGAGACGGATTGAGCTTGTCCATGCCAAACTCTGGACTGGGAGCCACGCCTAGGAGACAAATTCAAACACTCTGTCACTCTGGGCCAAAAATCATTTGATTCAATTCAGAAGTCAAAAACTAAAATGCAGGAAGCAAAGCAAGCAAGTTGCATGATTACCGGCTGAGTTATTGGACATGTTTCCGGGCATGGGATACGGTCCCGCTTGATTCATCATACCCTGCATGCTGTTCATGGGCGGGGCATACGGTGGCCCAGCTCCCATCATTCCCTGGTTCATGTTGGGATATCCAGGCGGTCTAGTAAAGAAATGAATGAGACAATTTAGCTAAACTGGATCTTAAATGGTATAAATAGTCACTCGTACTGTCATGATCTGATGTTCATCTCTCACAGTGTGATCAGACTAAATCCAGCTGTGCTCCACAGGACTGTACAATCTCTGCTGTAAGTCTCAGTCTACCAGCAGTGCCTTTAGAGTTTTTACAAAAAAAAATGTAAATAAAAAAGGCAAGCTTGCATTGATATTATTTCCACATTTGCTAAGCATTATATCACGTCTGAGCCTCAGGTTAATCAAAATCAATAATTCCAAACTCCGATAAAGTAATCAACATGTGTCCTGCCTTTAGCAGTTTCAGGTTTATATAGAAGTGTTGAAAAGTAATAGAAATGATCTGATATAAGGGAAACCGTTTAGAAAACTGATCTCTCCAGATCATTTATTTACAACATTTGCTTGTCTGTTTCCACCCAGTTTGCTTACAAAAGCTGTGAGAGATGCAGCCATCTCTTTGTATATGTATGAAATCTGTATATTAGTCGTCATCATGCCTGCATTCACCAGACGATTACATTTAAAGAAGCTGGATATAAATTTGTAATATTTTGAGTGAATGCAATCTCTTAAATTAAATAACACTAAAAAATACATGATATTATTATATAATATACATCTAAAAAATACATGATATTATTATATAATATACATCTAAAAATATTTAAGTATTTTTGCATAGTGTTTAATTCTGCACAGGTTTGTTTCAGAAGTACCTGTGTATGGAGTTGGAAGGGCCATGGTGCATCCCTGCTGCTGCTGTGGGATCCTGAGGCTTTCTGTTCATCCCCGGCGGCGGACACATTCCTGACGCCACCTGAGGAGGCATGCCGCCCATGTTGGGGCCCAAACCAGGACCATACGACCTTGTGCCCATGCGTCCCGGAGGCATCCCTCCATATGGCCCACCTCCACCCTGCCCTGCCATAGGGTTCATGGAGCCGCCCATGCCAGGACCACCCGGATAATTAGCGTTCGGCATGCCCCCATAACCCGGCGGCCTCGGGTAACCTGTGCAACCGATTGTGAAGTTAAATGCACATTCTTTTGTAAAATACATTTGATGTTCTATAAAAGAATCAGTGTTCTGTCAAATCGAAGCTTCTCACCTTGTGGTCCGTACTGGCCACCCTGTGGCCCATAGTTGCCCATGGAGTTATTTTGTGGGAAGGAACCCATCCCGCTGTGCATTTGGTTTCCAGATGACTGCCGTGGGGACAAAGTTGACCCGGGTTGAGGAGAGCCATACGGCATCTGAGGGTTCCTCATGTATACTGTTAAGAGCAGACATTGTTACGCTACAGTAAACCACCCTCAAGGTTACGTTTTAATGCTCTGAGTTTTATAAACTTGTGTGCACGAGAACATGGATACCCCAGCCCGAGGGTACCCGACGGGTCGGGCCGGGTTCGGACAGATATTTATAAAAAAGGATGCTCAATTAATTAAATACAATTAGGGCTGTATTTAGTTTAACAGATACATTCAAACGAAATAATTCTGATTGTGACTGAAATCCATTCTATAATGCACACTCAGATGTTTCCTTGAGTATTTTTTCGGACATAAATATCTTTATGCCTGTCGAGTTCGGTTTCCTTTAATATACATTCTGCCTTTACAATAAGAAAACAACACTTATCCATATCATGATTTCAATTAGATTTTAATTAATCGTTCAGCAAAACCAGATTGCAAGCATTTATAATAAAAAAAAATATTTAAAAAAATGACTCACCTCTATCCTGGCCCATGGAGGAATGTAACATGCCATCTGACTGGACACTCGAGGGTCTGGGGGGCATCTGGGTTCCTTTAAGAGGGGTAAATGTCAAAGTTAAACTAAAGTTAAACTTACACTCCAGGTATGTTTCTAGTAATAGCCATCAATACACTATGGTTCTAAATTATTTATTTTTCTTTTATGCCAAAAATCATAAGTATTAAGTAAAAATCATGTTCACGAATATTTAGCAAATTTCCTAATGTAAAAATATAAAAACATAATTTTTGATTTTTGCATCGCTAAGGACTTTTTTTTTTGCTCCTTCAGTTTCCAGATTTTCAAATAGTTGCATCTTGGTCAGGCATCGGTGGAAAGCGTATTCATTCAGCCTCCAGAGATGTATATTGATTTATATAATCATGTACAATAAAAAATAAATAAAATCAAAAAGGGACTTAAGACTGGTTTTGTGGTCCAGGGTCACATATTCTTTGAACTAAATTTGCTTCTGCATTTATAGCTACATTGAACTATACTGTTTGGGCAAATAACAGTAAACAGATAAATGAAGAGTCCCACCAGGCATGGCTCCAGGTGAGAGGGGCCCCGTGCGTGAGGCCGGGCCGCTGGCAGGTGAGCCCACAGGAGAGGGTGATGGGCCGCGGATCCCCGGAAGGTGAGGGGAGGTGTGGGGCGAGAAAGGCGACTGTGCCGGATTACTCTGCTCGCCCTGACTACTGGACACACCTGACGTACTGACGCCCGGACTCAGAGCACCCTCTGTGCCTGTAGGGAGGTCATCAATGGAGCCCGACAGGTCCTGCAAAGGAGAACCAGACCAACCGAAACGCATTAGTGGCGTTAGTATCACAAATTATTTTTCCCACGTATATAATTTTTTCCCATAAGGGCTCTATTTATCAGCTTTGGCTAATAAAATGAGCAATTATTGACCAGACTTTCACTGAAAGAGTAATCTGAACCATGTCTACAAACCAAAACAATGTTTAGTATTGAGAAAAGGCTCTTTCAACTTTTGCAAGAAAGCAACTAGCTAGAAACCACTCAAAACATCATCACGGGTGAAAATAAATCCAGCTGACTGCGTGACCAAGTGTCAAAGCAGAGCAAACATCAGCGAAATTAACACAAAACGGTGTGAAACAACACCCAAAAAAGAAAAATGTATGAAATGTATCTTGCAAAAAACAAATGTGTTGTACTTTGCGCAACCATGTGTCTTTGATTATTGATGGTTTTGCCATTACAGAACACAGGCTGCCTGAAAACAAGCCTGAGTGAAATGAGCAGCGAGTCCATATGGGGTGTGATGGTGAAATCAATCTGGCAGTCAGTCATAAAGCCTCCCAGCGGAGGAGTGTGTGTGTGTGTGTGTGTGGGAATATTTACACACTCGACTCACGTCACGTGGAGCGCATGTGTTCAGTGAAAATTTGCAAGCTCATCTGCCAGTCAGATCAGAGAGGGAAGGGGAGAAAAAAGTGGGAGTGGAACGAAACACACACACACACACACACACACACCGAGGGGCCGACTGGAGCATGGCCAAGTATTCCCATAGAAATCTCACACTCGCAGACTGGCTGCAGCCCCAAAGTCGGCGGTTTTGCACTTGAAACGGCGCCCGCTGCTATTTTTGGTCTGTGACCTGCTGGAGGAACCCCAGAGGGAGAGACAGGAGGAGGACGCTGATTCAGACTCCTGTTTTAGCTGCCCCACACACACACACACACAGCGTCTGCATGACCCAGCTCTGCACTCCTAACAGGAAACAATCCTCGGCGGATTGGTGTTTATGTTGGCATGTGTGTCTAACAGGAGATTCCTGTGTGTGTGACCCATGAGGAAGGTGTTTATTACCCAAGAGTGTGGCGTGGTGTGTGTGTGGCCACAATATGATGCAATGGCACTTGGGAAAGTGATCCCAAACCAAGGACATTAATTAATGAAGACACTCCAAGGACTGAGGCTGTGTGTGTGTGTGTGTCCAAACCCAATAAAATCACATTCAGGAAACTTCTGTAAATCACATAAGGATTTTTGTTTGCCTGACGATTAATGGTTAAGTCTATTCAGACAATGAATTTTAAATAAAGTCACAAAATTCAAAAAACTTAAACAAAAACTTAAAACTTAATATTATCTTAGGCTGCAAATTATAATATTAGCCTGATTTCTGACAGATCGTAAAGATGCTGAAAAATATGCTTTGTTCACAGAAATTACAATATAATGTTCAAATTATAAGAAGATATTCTTTAAACTGCAATATTTGCTGTTTTTACTGTATTTATAAAGTAAATCCATAAATTAACTAAATTTGAACTGCAGCTTAAGCAAACTTGAAGGATAATTAATTTCAGCTCTCTAAGTAAAGTGTCAGTGTATGTAAACGACAGTAGATTATGTAAAATAGTTGAAAATCTGAAAAGTTCTCTTGTAAAAAGTTAGTGCTGGAATGCTTGATCACTGCAACCTTAAAAGTTAATCTGAAAACTGAGACATCCCATTAAAAACAAAGCACAGTGAGAGCTTCTCTGCTAAACAGCTGAAGCACTCACCACACTCTTTAACCGTGGCTTCACTCGGCTATCATAAGACCAGTCATCTGAGCCACGCAGAGCGTTTATCTTAACCTCTTTAGTGCCGACAGGAGAATCTCATGAACCTGTCTTACCTCGTGATCTTGGCCGGGACTCCTCCTGACGACACAGAGGTCAAGACCAGAGCAATACATCACAGCAGCTCACAGACAAACGTTTATCCCTCACTCTGCCTCCCTCTCTCTCTCTCTCGCTCTCTCTGAGCTTCAAAACAACACTACACGACTTCTGCCCTGATTCACAATCCAGAGTAGTTCACGTTGGTTGCAAAAACACTGCAATCAAGACTTTGGTCAGTCGGAGTTGACAGATTTCACAGTTAATTATGTAGGGAATAGCAGACATATATCTTCAGACAGTCAAGATAAAAATCTAAATATTAAATATATTTCTTAAATGTATAAACAAATGTATGCATGCGTGTATATTAATTTGTACCTTCAAAAGGAGGACATAACTAGAAATCAGTGGTTGAGTTGTATTTATAACACTGTTTCAGAACAGTTCAGCAGATTTACAGAAGAACCGGGGATCAGCCTATGCTGGGTGTGCACAGAGACTATAGGGCACTTATAACTCTGCAAAAACAGTCTGTTGCTTTTGACTCACAACTTTAAGTCACTTTTTCATATTAAAAAAAACTTGCTACATACGATTCAAACAAGTTTTGAGCAGTGTAGAGTAGTGCTCGTTAGTTGTTTCTCTGATCACGAATGCAGACATGGTGCACTCCTTGTAAACATAACACAAAAAAAATTTACTAAGTAATGATAATCAGTAATTATGTTTCCACTGGATGCAACAAACGCCTCATATGTGATGTGCTTTATTGTCTTTGTGTCATAGCGTCGGGGTAGCATCACGTTATAGTAAGGAGCGTAACATTTTCGGCAAACCCTTGTGGTATTTGGCCAATCACAAGTCACTCTGCCAATCAAAGAACACCTCGTTATTATTTTTTGAAGAACGGTTCGTTTTATACAAATTAACCCTTTTCAGAAGGCGGGGCTAAGAGGATAAACAAAAATTTACGATAAAAACGATCATTGTTTAGACTGGCGTTTAACCTTCCCCGGAGTTTTCAAACTAAAGTCTGCAGCGTTTTCTAAAGTGTCCTTTTTAATGGTGGAAAACGCCAGGATAGGCGCGTAAAGTTATGCTTTTTAAAGCGAAAACGCACTTAATGTTTTTGGCTGAACAGACGCAGAGAGAGCTGCGCTGCGGGAAGACACCTCGCGCTCGTGCTACAGTCAGCTTCAGACACATAATATTTTAGTTTGCTAAAAGCAGGATTCACATAAAGCAAGTTCAACTCCGACACGCAAACGGTCGTGGTAATAAACACCGTAACCATTCGCGTGTCCGTGCTTAGTGCGCATCTCGCGAAAAGACCCCCGTTTTCATTTTTTACAGATCTGCATGATTCAACAAAGGTCACATTTTCAGGTCGGAAAATCCGGAATTCCGGATTAATCCAGAAAAAAAAGAAAAAGAAAAAAAAAAATCACATCCCTGGATATTTTTAGCACATTTCAAAATACACAGTGTTCTAAAAAAAAAAAAAAAATGCATAAAACAAAGCTACAGAAATGGCCAAAGCCCCTCTACAACAGCTATGACCAAGCAGCTTCCACTGGTTTCAACTTACAAGTATGATGCTTATTTAAAACAAAATGATGATCATAATTCACTGCATATGCTTTCAAGCAAAACCACAATTTTTACTTTTTTCTAAAATCAAGACCATTTTTCCTAGAAAATCCTTTTAGTGTTTAAGATAATGTTTATATATCTGGGCTGGAAACAAGACAAATATAAGAAAAGCATTGTTTAAAAGTCATATATATTCCAGTTTTAACTATATTTGAAAGATTTAATAAACCTTTATAATAGTTTTACAATAACACTGTAATGATTAGCCCAAGCCATTTATGCAGGAACTATGCTTATTGTAAAAACATTTGTCAGCAGCAAAAGCCACATTCTGCTGAGCAACAACAAAACCCTGAAACACAAATGGTTTTGTTGACTTGTGAAACATTATAACACTTCACTGTTTGCATAGAACAACACTGCAAATACAGCCCTGACAGCACATTAAAAAACACTAACAAATGTAGCCAAAAGATCATCCTAAAACAACTAAAAAATAAAATAAACCAGAAAAAAAAACTGGTTTGCTCAATGTCTGTTAAAAAAATAAAAAATATATAAAGAGAGTCTGGTGTCTGTGTGGCAGCCATTTTATGCTCAAATTAGCGCCAGCGCTAGCCTGTCTGTCAGCTCAGAAAACAGACCAAATCTAGTCTATTTCAAACACTTCTGCAGTTCCAAACTAAATTTGCAGAAGCAGAGGCTTGAGTTAGTCTAACAGGAACACGCTTCTCTGATAAACCAGGCCAGTGAGCTGTGAATAGCACAAGTCTCCATGGCAGCCATGTTGTTTAAGCACAGAGTCGTTTCTAAATTCTATTCCAATGCAGTTTGTGATGAGCTGAAGGGAAATCCTTTCAGAGAGATAAGACAGCGGTGAAACACAGTCACAGACTCTGTGTGACCCTCAGCGGCCCGGGACGCCTTCCTCCAGTTTACACAGACACACACACACACACACACACACACCCATTCATCTGCTGCCAAAACACCAGAATGAGAGAGAGGAGAGAGGAAAGGAGGACATTAACACACACACACACAAAAACACACATGCAGCTGCATCGCTGAGGTTGCCATAGCAACTGTCTCCACGTGCTTGACACATTAGTGCAAAGTCGTCGCGTCGCCCCTCCCCCAGCACAGCCGTTCACACACACACACACAGAGCTGAAGTTAAGAGAAACGCCAGCCCAGATGTGTTCTCACACGCAGAGCAGTTTACTGTACGATTCTGAAGCCACTAATTCTTGCCCTTCACACCCAAAGCAGTAGGTTTTTGGGTGGAAGTGTGTCCTACAAAGTAGGCAGCGGCTGTGCAGATGTCAGCCATGAGGGGGAGCCACCGGCCCACTGACTGTGAGAGGAGCGGCCTCGACCAGCGGCCATTACCGCCTCCCTCTCAGCGCGCGCACACACACACACAGGGCACCACCGCTGCTGCTGATATTAGGGTTAGGGATGTGAACAAAGGATGCAATCAGGCTCTGTGGAGCCCTCTTTGATTGGCACCCATTGACCTTCCAGTCATATTCTAGAGAGCAAAGTACCGTATGGATTTATGGGTGGGCTCTTTGGACTCATGTTACTGAGCATCCTTGTGAAAAGCACCCAGAACAACCTAGCAACAGCCCACACCACACTAGCAACCACCAAGCAACCATCCACAGCACAGTGAGAGTGACGTTTTAATGAGTGAGCGCAACTAACTACAGCTGTGCAGTTCAGGGAAATTTAAAGTTTAAAATGGGGTTTTAAAAAAAACCTACAAGTTTGCTGTGCTTGTTTGTAGGGCCTAAACACATCTCATAATAATAATAATACTAATAATACTAATAATAATAATAATAATAATAATAATAATAATAATAATAATAATAATAACAACAACAACAACAACAACAACAACAACAACTTGCAATTGTAAATATAAATCTTAAAATAAACCATATAATATAACACATTATATATATATATATATGTATATATAAAATAAGTAAATAAAAACATTTTATATTAAATATTAAAACATTGTAATATTTCACTAAAATTAATCTAAGAAAGATATAAATAATATTAATCATAAATCAATTTCATAATTTTATTTTACAGTTAACCTGCTTGTACTGCATAAGTAGTTACCAAAAAAAAAAAATGCAAATAATGATCCCAACTGCAGTTGTAATTGTAAATAATGACATAAGTAAATATTAAAAAGGCAATACTGTAAAATAAATACCAGTAAAAAAATAGGATTTAATTTATTTTAAAATACTAAAGGCATCAAACTTTAATTTTGGCAGACAAGGCGGCCTTGTTTTGTTGACAAGGGCCAGTTTCTTTACACATTTGGAAAGAAAGCCAATACATGCTGAATTTCCAAATGGTGTCAAACTCTGAGCACCCGTGACCCTGAAAACACCTGATAATGAGCTTCCCGAGTGTGCTTTACCGCGCTTCACACTGAAACACGCAGCAAATGTTACTAAAACACAGACGAGATATAGAGTCAGCTCTTCTCTCAGTCTGTCACCGCATCAGCTGAGCTTAACAGTGATGGCTGAGCTGAACTCTAAACTGAGGCTGTTAAACAGTAAAGTCTCTTTCCTAAAGGCTCTGCCTCTTTTCAGACTCAGGGTCTTATCCTCAAGTCACCCGAGACAAGGGATCCTTTTCTAGAGCAATTTTCTTGAGTCAGATGCTCAACAGATAAGCTGGCTGTTGCATTGCATCCTTTTTTTTCAGCAGTTTGTGCCAAGTTATAAATACCTCTATGAAATGATGCTTCTCTAAAAAGCATTTGAAGAGCGCAGTGGTCTTGGCGTGGTGTCTGGTGTGAACGCCCCCTAATCTACTTTGGAGTGCTGCCCCGGACTCAAAGTCACCATGAAGAGTGCTGACGCAAAATTACTCACTGATAAAATCACAAATAAAATATTAAGCTGCCTTTTGGCACACAATCGTTAATAAGTTAAAATCATTGAAATGTTAAAGTAATACAAAAATATATAGTCACAGATTCAGAAGTGACCACTTCGATTAATCACGAAAACCGCAATTCTGAGTACTAATGTGCAGCCCTGAACGATAATAACAGAGAGGCCTGGAATACATAAATACTGATGAGACAGAGACTGCTCATAATGCTGCTGATATTTTCTGCCTTAGTACCAAACACAAGTGTGGCGTTACAGGTCCCAAGCCGGGTCACCTTCAACACTGTCCAGACAGCACTGCCAGACTAATACAAATACAGATATGAACAAAAAAGTGGTGTACACATCGCAAATGAAATTTTACAAACACTGTCTTCAAACATATTTTTACTTAATTGTTATTATGACTTCACTGGCTGTTGCAGCTTGACTACAATATAACCAGGTTTAAACGTAGTTTAAAATCGTAGTTCGCAAAATCTTTAAAAATATACCAACGCAAGTTTTTTGACTTTATGGAGACTGACACGATTATGCCAATTATTTCCAGTGTTTCATAGGACTACTACTTTTGGAACAGTGTTTCCATGGTAACAGCGATCTCTCTGATTGGTGGATTTTTCTGTAGTATTATGGGTAATGGAGTTCACTTGGAATTCTGCAATTTAGCACATTTTTAGAATTTTTTTTATCCCCCCCACCAAAAAGAGAGTTGAAATCACACTGACTACAGCCTTTTACAGAAACATACATCACTTAACCTCAGAGCTGCTGCCGTGTCTTGAAACCTCTCACACATTAATCACTACAACTCAATTTATCCATGGGGAAAATGAATGGGATTTTTCCGGAAGCCGACTCTTGTGCTATACGCCACGGTCACTCTAAGAGTGATTGAATGTCTGTGATTGGATTTAGCAGTAAACCAATCAAAGCTGGAGCCACCGAGCCAAAGTCTGACAAACGCTCCCTGTGTCTTTTGGTATTTCTAATCCCTTTTTTGGTAATAATAACTGTACTAGATCAAATGTGTTTAAATGACAGAGGATTTTAACTAGCAAAAATACTCTTCGGTGACACACTGAATTTTGTATCAACCAGGCTACTCCATCAGTGCTGTAAATAACAACATCTATTCACGTGCATCTGGACAGATCTGTGGTGTTTGTCGCCGGCAGGAGGTGTTCTCTGTGTGACTGCATTGGGGGTCTATTGTGTGGCTCACAATAGTAGCGGGAACCACAGATGCTTCTGTGAGGGAGGCAGCCACCCGTCTGGGTGGAAACAGAGGGACAGAGAAGGGAGAAGAGGTGGATAACGGGGGGCTGGGTGCCTGTCATGGATAAAAAAAAATTAAAAAAAAAGGGGAGGAAAAAAAAAAACTGCCTCGTCTTCTCCAGAGCAACGCCCCTCCTACAACAGAGCGGCCCCAGAGTCAGAGCCGAGCAGAGCGAGGGGCCGCGGAAAAACTGCTGGAGCTGCAGACTGAGCACAAGAGACAGGGATGGGAGTCTGGTTTCAGTTACACTTTAGATTCTGTATTCATTGTGATTATCATGATCTGAATGTATTTTATTATGGAAGACCAACTCTTAATAAAAAAAAAAAGAATAATAATCTGAATAATGGAATTTCACCAAATCAAAATGAGGTTGATATTTCTACAGATGTTGCTGACTTTATTATTATTATTATTATTATTATTATTATTATTATTATTATAAAACACAAACCTGATTCTCTATATTAAATACTATTTTATCAGAAAATATAAAATAAGTATTTCTACAATAATAATAATACATTTATTTTAAGAAAAAGTGACAGGAAAGTGTAAAGAATTCAAAAACATTAACCATAAAGAGTAGTTTAATGGTTGGCTTCTACAACTTTCACTTGAGACAATGGGCACAGTCAGCATCAATGCAAATTATTATTAGCGTCATCATCTAAAATCTAAAATATCTCCAATCAGTAAAACCTTAGAAACTGGACAGCTTAAGGCACATTTCAGAACCATTTACTATGATAAATAAGTGCAAACCAGATTAAATCCAATTGCAATCTACACAGGCACATCACAACATGAAAAACATTCATTGTATTCATAGACTACACTGTCTGTCTGCGTCACACTGTAGTCGCCTGCTTGCTGCTTAATTTAAATTACACCACGCATATACAAAAGGTGTAAACAGCACAGCAGAATCTTCCAGCTGACATTTCTACCCTACATGGTACATTCTGTCACTCCATCCAGTCAGTTTAAAAACCGCTAATGCAGCCAAACATCGGAATACAATGGATTACAGTGTCACTTCAAAAACGGAAATAGTTCTAAATAAGAATGTGTTCTAAAATTCTAAACCTACAAGAAAAAGCTACTTAGGAATACTGGATTGGTGCTATTCAAAAAAGTATGAACGAGGAAAAACACAAATAATGGGAGTGGGAGAGGAGGAGGGAGGGAGAGCGAGCGAGAGAGAGAGCGCAAGAGAGAGACAGAGACAGAGAGAGAGAGAGAGACAGAGCACTGCAGTGAGACACGGCCTTTGTGCTGTCGTCAGCCGAGCACAGAGAGAGAGGGAGGGGGAATGGAGGGCTGAGAGTGGGTGTGTGAACGACAGAGCGCGAGGGAGACCAACAACGAAGGGAGGGAAGGAAAACACACACACACAAAAATAAACTACAAGTAAAACATATTTGATGCTTGAATCCTTGAAAGAAAGTGCAGAAAACACAATGAAAACTGCAGCTTTTCTTCATTAAACTATCGCACAGGATGAGCGGAAAACTGCGTGTGCAACAGAGAGCGCATGAAGGAGAGCAACGGCCCCTGAACCTGAATAAGCCACGCGCGCACACAGGAAGACCCAGAATAGCAACAGGAAACACGCCCCAGACTCTGAATATACTGCAACGGCACAGCCGCGCAAAACAGGCCGAGAGCTGCACTGAACCGCTGCCTTCAACAGCATTCAGAGCACACAGAGACGGTCCATTTACAGCTCAAGAAGGACACTGTTATTCTAAAAGATCGCTGTAGAAGTAGAGATCACACTTTTTGTTATACTATGTAAAAATATAAGTACAATGTAAAAACATGTACAAATTAAGAGCATTGCACCAAATGATTCATTTAAATTCAAGTACATAACCAGTTAGGGCTACCTAATATAAAGTGGGACTAGCGGGTGGGCATTATAACCAAATTCTTCTATCACGTTATTTAAAAATGCAAATAAACTATTTAGTTGAATATTATTATATAATGTAATTTTATTTAAACGGTTAACTTACTTTAGTCACTTTAAGTAAAAACAACCATACTGTTTACTGCAATGTACTCTACCGTTCAAACGTTTTAGAACAGCAAGATATTGAATGGTTTTTAAAGATGTTCCTTCTGCTTATTAAGGCTGCATTTATTAGAAGAAAAAAAATTCTGAAAATCTGTAATATTGTGAAATCTTATTTCAATTTAAAATAACTGTTTTCTGTGTGAATACATTTTAAAATGTAACTTATTCCTGTGATACAAAGCATTGTTACTCCAGTCTTCAGCGTCACTTTCAGAAATCATTCTAATATGCTGATTTATTAATAGAATTGTCAATGTTGGAAACAGTTGTACAGCCAAATACATTTTTCGAACCTGTGATTCAGTCTTAAAGTGACAGCAGCCTAATAAACCTGCTGCTGTCTGCATCACTAAACAAAAATATATACATTTTATATAATTTTGTAATAATAGGAATCAAATTATTGTAACTTAGTGAAAACTATAGTGTTTTTTTTTTTTTACGTTTGATAGTGTTATAGTTAATATAACTTTTGCTTTATATCTTTGTTGTGATTTGATAGATTTTGTTGTGCGCTTCCTCTTTCTGCAGTATGCTATTTAAACCAGTCAGTTTTCCACCGCATCCGTTCCCCTGTCAGTTTTGTGTTCTGCGCGCGATTCAAATGCTCCACTCTCTAACCAAATTTAAAAGCTGTTTTCTGTTAATGAAGATTTGAAGAAAGAAGTTGCAGCTAAACTGGGCTCTTGTCATGTCAAACAGTGATTAAATCTTTTAGTTTGTGGACGTCGCCATCTTTGATATTACTTCAGTCATGGTTGCTATGGTTACTGGTAAGGAATACGCGCTTGACTCCCGTTGCTCGTTCATACAGACAGAATTCTAAACTGAAAAAGCAGTGTGAACAAGACATTTCGACACACACCGTAAGGACTGAAAATTGTATTCTGCTACACACAGTATTTATTTGTTTTGTTATAGGTCTTTCCTACAAAACACTTTGTTACACCTTTACTAGGGGATTGAAAGTTTTTTTTCCACCTGAGAAATGTTATAGATCTTTGATAAAGAGCTAATTGTTTTCTTGTTTAAAAAAAATGTTGTTCAAGAAAATCGTGATTGTTTTTTTTTTTGGTCCATATCACAGAGCCCTAACTTAGCAAACACCATTAATAAATATAAGAGCTACAAATAAATAAATAAAAGAGAAGCATAAATACACCACTCTGTGAAACCAGACAGCACAACAAAGAGAGAGTAAGAAAAACTGGGAACCACAACAAGGACAAAGCTGTGAGATGGGAAACTAAGTGAAAAGGAACTGGACAGAAAGGGAAAGATGGATGACAAGACCCGCAGACATCTGACAGTGCTGGAGAACTTGGCACTGGCACCCAGTCAGGGTGGGAATGCTGGGGAAAATTGCGGGTGGTCTTGAAATGATGTCAGCCGCTGGGGTTCCTGTGTGAAAATGGTCTCACTAGCTCGTGTTTTCCAACCACTGATCTAGGGCTGCACGATTAACCTTTATCGCATCGATATCGAGGTTTTAACTCCCGCGATTACCTAACCGCAGGAGTCTGAGGTTTTCCCCCCCGCCTCTGACATTTGAGTGACAAACCTATTAGCCAATCAAAATGGTTGAATCTCGCGTTCCTGTCTTGCTGGCCAATTAGAAAGGGCAATGGAAACAAGGTTGTATGCAGTGCACCGACTTTGTCGCTAGATTTAGCGACT
>JAUCNO010000353.1:1795064-1818511 GCA_032353835.1 Enteromius viviparus
TTCAGTTTTATTCTCTGACATCTGAAAAAAAGCCACGCGCTCCCGCCGGCGGGAGATCCGACTTCAGACGGTTAATAATGTAAATGCACTTTGTCTGCTGCTGCTTTTTGAGTAACTGAGGAAATGTAAGCATTATAATTAGGAACTGTCAATGAAACTAAGTAAATAAAGGATCAAGTTAGCAAGATAATATTGTGTAGGCTATAAGTGATCTCACAGGCTATATGATAGGACAATAATTGAGCATAATGCCCAACACGGATTTCACCTTTTAGAAACTTAAATTTACTATTAATTAACATTAAGAGGATAAACAGATTTACTAAGTTTCAACAACTTTGAAAGCTGCTGCTTGAACATCGAAGGTACACGTCAAATATTTAGACTAATGCATTACTTTAAGATTTAATGGCCTTTAAGGTACGTTCTGACTTAAGAACCAATGAAGGAAACAAAACTAAGTTATAAACTAACGTTACCAAGACTCTGGATGTTACTGTCCAAAAAAAGAAAAAAAAAAAAAAAACAAGAAAACAACTTATGAAGGATTTGAGCAACTCTACTGTAGAGCTACCAGAAGGAAGACATCCAACATTTGAGTGTTGGGTTCCTCGAAGACCACGACTGGGAACCAGCTTTAATTCAGTCAGCATAATAAAAACTCTCAAAAAGGTGTTCAATCAGGATCAAGTGAACTCAAAAAACAAAACTGACCATCATCTAATCAACTAGTCGTTCATGCAATCCACAGACTACTAGGGCTGGGTATAGTTTAAAAAATTCAATACCGATACCTTGAGTACGATACCGGTTCCTAAACGGTACCTTTTTCAATACCAATTTTATTAAATCAGAATTTTTTTTTTTCAGTTTGTTGACATCAAAAACTCATCTCCTGAGCCACTGCGGAGGGAAAAAAATTATCCAACAATGAATCAGTTCATATTAGTTTTAATAAAGTTCAAATGGTTTTCAGTTTCCACATCTGTTATGCTACCTTTACACTAGTTTATTATTATTTATTCTTACAATATCCTTATTTTTTCCCCTCTTTTTAAGATTTACCCGCTTTGGTATAGAAATTGAACCAAACAACAAACGTTTTTCGATACTCTGTTGTACCGAGGCAATAGAAGAGGAGTCATAACAAGATCGAGCTGAAGAAACAAGAGGAGTGGATGCTGTGCAGAAGAGTTCGCGGGCTGCACGAGTGCTTTTGCGTGGTTACAGCGAGCGAACGAGAGGCCAATTTGTGCAGGGTTTGTGTGACCTAAACCATCCTGAATAGATGGACGGATGGCCGCTAGTGCATGAGGCATGAGCAGGTCGGAGCGCTTCTCCCAGCTTCCGCTAACATGTGCGCGCTCACACACCCACCCACATTCACAAGAGCACAGCTGTCACCGGCAGGCAGCAAAGGATCATTCACAAAAACACCCCCCTCCCGGCTTCGTTTCCCTAAGTATCTGTGACACATACACACATACACAGAGTGAGGCAGCATGTGGAGATTCATTACTCAGCAGTGCAGACAGTGTGCTGTGGCAGCAACAGTTCACTCATTACCCCGCAGGCTAGCGAGACCGTACCCTTCAGTCGAGGATGCTGGGATAGGATTCTCCCTCTCGAACAGAAACATGCTGCTCTCAGGGAAACCGGACGGGTCAATGCCAAAGTCTGGGTCAGAACGACTGGTCTGAGACCAGTTTAAAGGGCAACCCGGTAACTAGTTTCCTTTGGAGAATCTAAGTTACATGTAAATATTAAAGTGCCATGTTAAAAGCACAGATTAATATACACAGATTCCATTATTTCCACTTATTCTCATGTCATGCACTTCAAAACTCTTGGTCAAAAATTTACAATAATTGCTCAAAGCAATTACAGAAACCTCATTATTAAAAAAATATAAATGTGAAAGTGGGGTGTGGTGTGCATAATTGAAAATTAATATTACATTTAAGTGAAAAATCCACAATTACACTTAACACCTCATTTTTCATACAAAGTATGTTCTTTTAAATAAATGAAAATGTATGTTTTTAAAGCAATGCTATCAAACGATTAATCTTAACCAAAATATTTTTATGTTTACATATGCATGCATACACACACACACACACACATATACACATATATATATATATATATACACATATATATATATTTATTTATTTATTTATATTTATATTTTTATGTGACAACACACATACAGTATATACTTGGAAAATGTACATGTATTTCCATGCATGTATTTTTATTCATAAATTATATCAGCATATATTTTAATATTTAAACAAGTTTTCTTAAACATATGCATGCATGTGTGTATTTATACTTAAATCTACACAGCACCACACATTATAATAAACAAATATTATTTTGGATGCTATTAAATCACAATTATTAGTTTGGCAGCAGGACTTTTAAGTCTTTGCACATAAATAAAATACAGTAAATAAAAAACTTTTTTTTTCTCTATAGTGGTTAATATAGAATATCTGCATGGTTGTCCTTATTTGCATTTAAGTAATATTTGTCAAGCACAGACATTAATGCCCTAGCAACTTCAAAATAATCTGCTAAAGAAAACCATTCCAGTCTTCTTCAAGGTTTTACTCATTTTATCTTCAGGGCATATTTATCTCTGGGCTAATTAATCAGACAAGAAAAAAGCTCACATGTAGAAAAAACTAAAGATTATCACTACAAATAAAGCGCTAGTTTATTTTGGTACTTAAAACATGCAGTACTTGTATTTGTACCCAAAACAAGCCCGCGTTTATATCAGCAATGATATGGACAAGGCTGGTTGCTTTTGAGAAATATACACCATCAATTTAAAGCCATCCATTGCATCATTCAAGCAAAACCTGTGCTCCCAAAACCCTAAAGTGTCTCTTTACAACACTTTAGCACTTTACAGGGTCCAAAAATCAAACTTAAAAACCATCAACATCCAAAAGTCGCATAGATCACCTGCAATGTTGATCAAAATAGGGCAAAGCCACTTTAATTAACCTGTGCGAGCACCAACACAAATACACAAGTTTCAAAACTCCGACCTAAAAATGAAAACACTCAAGACAAGAACAGATTAGCTGTTCTAAGAGAATCTCTTGTTTTCGCATTAAGGTTATTGCATAGTAAACAGTAAGAAAATCTCTGCCTCTGAGGGTCATTAAAACCCTTCATTTCCACAATCAGAGCACAGCAATCACGTCTTTAAGCATTTTTCTCTTATTCAGAAACAAGAGACAGCGTTCAGGGAAGGTGTGATCCTGAGAAAGACAGAATACTGCTGATGATCACAGGATGGTTGTGAGTCTTGGCTAACTCCTACACTGCTTATATGCACACACACACACACACAGAGTGAGTCTGAACAAGCATGTGACTTTCAGTATCACCTGTACTGGGATCAGTGCATACAGCAGGGATTCTCCATGCATCTAATGAGATACAGCCTGAAATGTAAATACTAAAAACCCTGAATGCAGATAAGAAAAATCCCCAAGTATATGATATTATTGATATTACTATTCCCTAATATTAATACACTGCTATTATTAGTCATTTTGAGCAACGCAGGAAAAAGTGCTGTAAACTACATGCATTTTGATGCTACACCCAGGCTGTAAAATATGTATGTGGGCTTTGTTTCATTATCCAAGAAGAAAGGTTTTGGAGAAAAACATCTAAATTTTACTTTTCTCTCGATCAAAATCTTTAAGCAACTTTAAAGTAATCCACATGAAGCCAGCATACAAATAAGTGTCAATTATTTAGAAAAATAAGTAAAAAAAAATAATAATTACCCGGCCTGGATTAATTCATAACATAAAAAAAAACTGATTACACATTATATTATCAGAAAGATCCAACCAACTTGACTTGCATTAAATAAAATAAAAACAAATAAATAAAAAAACAGGAATGTTTTCCTCCAAAACATGAATTTCTCTTCAGCTGAATAAAGACAGTCCTATATATTTTAGTGTGTAAATCAAGAAATGCCTTTAGACCTGTTCCTTCAAGACCTTTGGATGTTAAATAGAAAATCAGCTTAGTACAGCAATACCACATATTTTGTATTAATATAGCATTCCACAAATCAGGAAACCTGGAGGCCGACAACTTATATTTAAACAATAAATGCATAACGAATAGCACATCACGTAACCTATTATTCATTAAGATAACTCCTTTCCAGCAAATAATTCTTAGCATTGGACATTTCAAACCATGCAAAAAGCATTTGATGCATTTGAACTAAACAGACTTATTTGCAATTAAACTTACCAAATTAACAAAAGATGCACTGCTACAAAAACAACATCCCTATTGCATGTTAAAAACAAACTAGACACGTGCATGGATGCCCTTTGATTTCCACAAAATTAGTCACATTAAAAAATGTTTTGTTTTTTAGCAAACATCGTGTCTAAAAAAAAAAAAGCCTTAATTATCGCATTAACAATCAAATTGCATAAATCCAAACCCTTAAAAAGACTTAAACGAGCGTGTATGCACACACAGTGTAAGTGGAGCAGCTCGTCGGCAGGGCTCTTTGCTGCATTAGATGCAATTATAAATGGCCAGGCGCAGGAGATGAGGCAGCCAATCAGATTTGAGCTCGCGTGTCAACCTAAGACCAACTGTCTCCTGCCTTTGACAGAAGGATTTTACCTCCATAATTCAAATCCCAAAGCAAAGCAGCCTTGCACTTACTCACAGCTCCCAGCCTGTTTACATACACTCACGGCCGAAAAACGCCTCGAAACACACCCAAACGAGACGCGTTTCAAAGCAGACCGAGCTGAACGGTTTACGAGGCAACAGTGTTCACGTTTAGCTCATGAATGCTAACATATTATGTGTTTTTAGCATCGGAGAAGAGCCAGGGCAAGGGTAGGAATAAACCAGACGTGATTAAACAACTAGCGATAGCATTTCACAACAAACCGAAAACCAAACACGTCCTTAAACTTAACGACAGAGCTGGGCTTTTCGTACTGGAGCCAGTTGCATAAACATAGCCACCATGTTGAGACCGTGTCTTGAGAACTCAGTTAGTTTAACCAACTAACGTTAGCAGTTAGCCGAGAAATAACCAGTGTCGATTTTCTGGGCCACTATACGTTTTTGTAACTGAACACATGAACAGTAAGAGAGGCTAACCCTTTAGGACTAGTCTAAACAGTTTACGCGCTGCTCTTTGCACGCAGCCTCGAACATTAGCATTACGTTACTTCTCAATTCCTCGTGCCCCACACAGCCCTGGGCACAACCAGCCCAAAGACAGACAGCAAAGCACAGAAAGCCAGCTCAAAAACAGCATTTATGTGGACTGTGTTCGCTGGAAAAACACAGGCAGCCATTTTAGAGTAGACTGAGAAACAATGGCAGACTCTCTCTCTTTCTCTCTCGCAGCCGAGCGCAGAGTTAAGCAAAGTTTACCTGGCTCCGGTTGAGGGTTTGTCCGGTGTTTCCAGGGCTCATGGGAGAGGGGTTATGGCTTCTTTGTTGCCAGGTTGGGTGACCCCCGCCGTACTGACCCATGTCCCCCGCTCCTTTGGCAGCCGCGTCCTGGCCCGCGAACTCCGCGGCGGGGAAGCTCTGGTAGCTCCGGGCCGAGCTCGGGGAGGTCAGGAGCTGGTTCAGGGTCGGGGTGGACGTGGGCTGAGGGGTCCCCATGTTGTACCTCTGGTTGTTGTAGGAAGCGGCGGTCACGTTGACGTTAACGTTAGTTCCTCCCGGCGGCGGTTGCTTTCCCGGCTGCCCCCCGGCTGAAGGCGGCTGGCTGTTTCGCGGGGAATTTACGCCGTAGCCCTGACCCTGGTTGTACGGAGTCCGGTTGGGGAAGGCGCTGTAGTTGTTAAAGTGGTTCTGGTAGCCCGGCTCGTGTGAATTGGGCGGGTATGGGTCCATCCCCGCCGGCCCTGCCATGCCAGGGCTTTGTTGTCCGCCATGTTGATGAAAAGCGGGCCGGTTGTAGTGCTGGTTGTAGCCGTACGGAGGCGGAGGGAAGGCGGCCGGGTGTTGCGGAGCCATGCCGGGGTGGTTATTCCCGTCGGCATCATTCTGGCTATTGTTATTGTTCACCCTGGTCGGATTCCCGTTACCGTTCTTCATGTCAGGGTCGCCTGCTCCTCCTCCTCCCCCGGCAGCAGCAGCGTTTCCCACATCGGCCCCGTCGCGCAGCTCCTTCTGTCCCGGGGATCCGGCGTCGGAGCTCTCCAGCGGCTTCTCTCCGAGCACCGGCTCGTCCTGCGGCTCCCGCTCCGGTTTCTTGAGTTCGGCAGGCGGGCTAGCGTTGAGAGTGGCGACCTGAGCGGCCATGATCTCTCTCTCTCTCCCTCTCGTTCACCGCGAGTCACTTTGAATATAAACACAACGCTCTTACGAAGACGTTATAAAGCCCGTGTCCCGTAGCATTCCTTCCACTTTGAGACCGGAGTCGGTCTTCTCTCCCGAACGCAGCTCGAGTAGAAAAAGTTTCCTGGAGAATATAAATAAAGGTCCCGGGAATGGATTTAACCGACACCAGTGTGTGTGTGTATATATGTGTATGTGTGTGTGTGTGTGTATGTGTGTGTGTGTGTGGAGGGGGGGGCTCTTACAGAGCGAGAGCGCCAGAGAGAAACCGATCAAACCAGCACGAGGCTCCGCGAGACACAGCCATTTTACCGAAGCGCGTGGTCACATGCAAAACGCGTCATGGAGCGCGGATCCGGAGATGAGCGCTAGAGAGGGAGAAGTGTGTCATCTCGAGGTGCTTTGACATAGTTTGGCTTCCGGCATCAAATGCGCCTGTGAGCCTCGGCTTTTATTGTGAAATAATGCACGAAATATGTGTTATTGGATTATGCTTTATGACTGAAACTTTTATATTGTAATATACATGTGGCCCTCTAAAAGTAGCATTCCTTAATATCTACTTATTTTCTTTTTTTTTATTTAAAAACTACAAACACTTGGCCTTTAACTCTTGCACTCTTTACAATGCTTTCTTTCTTTTTATTTAAAAATATCCTCCAGCAGTAGTATTCTCTTTTTCTATAGGCCACCTTTTTTATTATATAAATTATCCTTTAAAACTAGTGTTCACTATTCTTTTTATATTCCTTCGACTTTTTTTTTCTTTGTAAAAAAGAGAGAGACACTTTAACACTAACTAATTATGTTGTAAAAATAAAATGTTGTATACAATTTTTTCATAAGAAAATGTCTATTTAAACCTAACTGTTACAATACGAGGGTGCTGTTTCCAGGACATTATGCAGCTGCCAGTGTGGTCGCTATGGTGTTGCTAAGGTCTTCTTGGTGGTTGCTAGGTGGATGTATGGATAATACTTTTGTACCTATGTGTCAGGTCCCTATAGTTTGAGCTCGCATTTATTCAGCCATTTATCACCTGCTGAATGAAAATATGTCTTCAGACCGAGGAGACATCAGCTCTGACTGGAGATCTCATCCATGTTTAGAGCACAAAACTGTATGATTTACAAGCTTAGGAAAAAAATTAGAGTGACTGATGTCAAATTTACCGTCATTACAAACACCCTTGCATTACCGCAAACTCCTGTTTTGTTTTTTTTTTACAAAAAAAATAAAACATATCATGGCAGTCTTGTGAAAAGTGTCCATGATTGTTTTCAAACAGTTTTCATGAACACTCCTTCCATCTACCATTGGTCAGGCAAAAAGGTAAGCCCCGCCCAAACTCATGCTATTGGTTGAAGCCATGATGCTGTGATGGGCTGTCATGGTGCTCAACCAATTATTTTAATGTTTACAGTAAGCAAATATGAATTTGAAAATTAAAATGTTAAATATTAATATTATATTACTATAATAGTGTTTTGCTTCTTTAAATGAGAAATTATTTAGGTTTTAGTAAGTCTGTTGTTCTTTTGTCATTTTTATATGTTTTTTAATGTTTATTTAATTTAATCAGTAATTTTATTACTATATTACCAATATAGTATATAGTAACAAATTTTATTTTAATTAGTTGTCAAGGTAACATTTCTCAAGGTAACATTTTTTTTTATTATTATTTAATATTATTTTTTTCATTTTCAATTTTTATATTTTATTTTATCTCAGTTAACAATAATATTTTTATATTTTCATAATTAATTTGAATAATTTTGTGTTTTTTTAGATTTTAATTTATATTTATTTCAGTTACTGATTTCTAACTAGTGTTGGCAAACGATTAATCACATCCACAATAAAAGTTTTTTTTTTACATTATGTACTGTGTTGATTTATTATGTATATATTAGTTTATATATAACACACATGCAGTACATATTTTCTTCACGTGTAAATGCATTTATATATTTATTTTCTTATTTAGTATATAGAAATATATTTAATATAAACATAACCTTTTTTAATATATTCATGTGTTTGTATTTACACTTATATTTATACTTAATAAACAGACACTATATAAACATATATTATGTAAGAAAAAACTTTTTTTTTTACTATTTTAGCATGTATTGGACATCTTTTTCAGTTATTTTCTTGAACAACATTTCTTTGTTTAAATTTCATTGCTTATTCAGTTTTTACATTTATCCCAGTCTTATTCCAGTAAACCAAAATCCTCTGTAAGGATTGGATCTTGGTTAACAATAACAATACAAATAACAACAGTGTCTCTCAGACATGTCGAGGTACTTAAGGTAAAACATTCTGTTTAGAATGAGGTGTCTGTTCAAATCATGCATGCCGCTAATAATGGAACAAAGCAATTAAAGAAATAATACTTTGACTATTCTACATCACACAAATGTAACAAAGCATTGCTAATATACGCAAGTGTTAAGGCCTAAGTGTGTTCTTGCATATTTCAGACAGCAAATGAGAGGGTTTATTGCAGCAGCATTATGTTTGATCTGTGCAGAGGACAGCATGAAATTACAGCCTGTGTGCTAATGTGTATGTGCGCATGTGTTCAGAGCGCGAGAGAGAGAGAGAGAGGGATGGAAAGGGAAAGAGGATGGGGGATGGACCGAGAGCAGGAAGTGAAAATGAAAAAAAGTGAAATGCAGCGCAAGCCAGAGAGAGAAAGAGAGAGAGAGAAAACTGCGTAGGCCGCAGCAATCAAATCTGGCACACCAAATCCAAGCCCAAATTCAACAGCGCAGTTTGTATTTGGTTTGGTAAAGAGATACCGGAGAGCTCAGAGACAGCTCAAAGTAAATAACCAAATGGAAACAGCCATGCTCTTTCCCCCGCTCAAACACTGAAGCTCGCTTGCTCCCCACCCCCTCTCTCTCTCTCTCTTTCTCTCTTTCTCTCTCTCTCTCTCTCTGTGCTTGCAGAAGCAGCAGAACTTTGTTATCTGGCTGTGGGGGATGGGTTCAATGCAGAACCTGCGCCTGCGCCTGACCTGTGTCTCTCGCTGCTGCTGCTCACAAACTGGTTTTTACTGTTGTGAAGTAAAATTGAGTCAAAACGCTGTTATAAGCGTGCTCTTGTGTGTGTGTGTGTGTGTGTGTGTGAGGAGGAGGGGGTCAGTCGCTCACTATATCAGCAGAAGTGCGGGGAGAATGTAGACAGCAGAGGGGGGTTGGGATCTCTCTCTCTCTCACTATCTCTCTCTCTCTGGTGTTTTTGCATTTAAAATCAATTTAATGTCTGTTTCGAAGCATTTCTGCTGTTACTCTGACAAATTAATATTACAGTTGGTAACGTAAAATCAGAATTGCTTTTTTAATGCATGTTCTTAGCAGTATTGCGTGATCTGAATATGTGACGCTCTCATACCGCATATAATGCTAGCATACTGAAACATTTCTAATTAGCCCTTTTTTTGCTCACATTTATTCTGACTGCATTCTATAATCAACTCTTTTCCCACAATATATGAAGTCCAAGCCTACACTTTTTTTGTTTGTTTGTTTTTTACTCAAACGTTATAGGTTTGCAATGGGGAGTTCACATCTATATTGAATGTGCACTTGTAGTATATTTCAAATCTTAAACGTATATTTAAAAAATATATATATATTAGGCCTACTAATCAAATAAAAAGCCAATTAAATGCACTTAAAATGCACTTTTATGTTTCTTAAAACACTTAAGTGCACTTTTTTAGTAATGTTAAAGTCTAAAATCTACATTAAAGTACATTTTAAATCAATGTATATATATACACGTACATATTTCAAAAATATATAGTGTATTTGTATACATGCAATATATAAACACAGATCACACATTCCATACATAAAAACTTTTATTTTGGATGCGATTAATCAGCACTATTATATTTGTTACTGTGGTGTAATTTAATATTACATTTAAAGTTGTTGCAAATAAAGAGTAGTAGTATATTAATATATTAAAGTGTGCATTTAGTCATTTAGCAGATGCTTTTATCTTTATCTAAAGTGACTTACAAATGATGACAATAAAAGCAATGAAAACCAACAAAAGCATATATTTATATATATATATATTACAAAAATATTTCAGCATATTTTAGTTTATCGTAAATACTTTTCAGTATTTCTTCAGCTGAACATTTGAACCATATTTCAAGGATAACTGAAGTCATTATGAAATTACTTGAAAACATTCCGTTCAATTTAATATAAATGTATAAAAGTATTTCAAGCATATTTTTGTAAAGTGTATTATTTCTGTATTAAGTTTTTAACTCTTTTTAAATGTGTGCTGTGCTTCTTTCTTGCGAGGAAAGGTTAAGCTGAAATCTAGATTTTTGTTTAAAAAAAAGAGGTTCATGGACATGCTATATAATGAACACAACAAGAATAACCAGACGGCAGGCTATTGAAAATGAAAGGCAGATTTTAACAGCACTTAAGCAGATAGGTAGTTGTAATGGGAAGATTTCGGTTAAATGCTAAGAATCCAGCACAAAGACCTTCAGATCCAGGGTTGATTGAGCGTCATTGACTTCAGGGGCCACCCTGCCTTGAAACACTTGGCTCCGGCTGCAGCTCCTGGGCTTTCAGACCGAGGGACCAGGTTGTATAGCAACAGAAAAGCTTGGCCATCGGCTCTCCCTCACTTGAAAAGAGTGAATCACAGATCTTTCCACCTACATGCAGTTCACATTCACTCTCTTAGTCATAGTTGTCCAAGGATAAACCAAGCGTGTCTTTACCTCTAATTTCTGCTGCGAAAGCCTTCTGATGAACTCAGAAGAGGAGCTTTCTCAAAGTCAGATAGCAGCAGGCCTCTGGCTGTGACGCAGCCCATCTGTGACAGCGCTGTGATCTACGACTGTTTACTCTGAGCTCCTCCACCACGAGTCTGAGGGTGATGCATCACCTGTGGTCCGCTGCCGAGGGCTCTCCCCGCCTGGCCAAAAACACACAACCGTGCTCAAATATTAAGCACAAAAACTCTCTGGAATAGTAAGTGGAAGTTTATTACAACAGCCTGTTGATACGAGGTGAGCAGCCATTAGAGTTATTAAGAGAAGCCCTGGCTTGAAATGAATATTATGACCTTTGCGCTAACTGTAAGCCAATACCTTTAATTCCAAAGATAATAAGGTTTGAAATTTATTTATTAACAGTGGCCAAGGTGTTTGGAAAAATTTATAAAAAAAGGTTAATATGAAGTATTATTTAATTTTTTTATTTGATTTTATTTTAGTTAGTTAATTTTACTAGTAAATTTTGTGTTTTCATTGTTGTTGTTTTTTACAGTGTTGAGGACTTATACTTAATTCCAAATATAATAAGGTTGGAAATGTATTAAACAGTGGCCAAGGTATTTGGAAAGTTATTCCACATTATTTTATTGTGACTTTATTGCATTGCAGTTGACTGACTAATGTCTTGGCAGAAAAAACACTTATACTATACTTAAAAATAATACTTTCTTTTATTACCCTAAATGTGAACTGAATGTAATGTTTTTGGATACTGTATTGCATGTTAATTGCAATTAAAATTAAACAAATTTAATTAAATGCAGCTTAAAAATTGTGTTTGACCAACTAGGTATTATTTTCTTTCTTTGTATTCTTAATTTTCAACTTTCATTTTACATATTGAAATATTAAACTGCCAATAAATATGTAAACTAAAATATACTTGTATGTCAAGTAGTTAAAAAAAAAATATATATATATACACATACCTTTAATGCCATTAATATTACATTTTCTGTAAATACAGTTTGGATGCATTCGCTTGTCTGATAAATTGTAATTTTGTATGTCTATAATTTGAATTGGAACATAATATGTATATTGTTTTATCTTGTATTCCAAACAAAATCTTTTAATTTGTCCCTGTGTTATTTTTGGACTTACTATAACATTCATACAGCTTTAAGCATCCAATTACTTTTTTAACGTCAGTTTGAAGAAGTGCATTTATTCTTCCATTTTCAAACATAACTGACATCTATTTGTAAAGTATTTGCTTGAAAGGTGCGCTTGTGCTTTCCTTCTTGAAAATAAATGACATAATTTAATGCGATGAAATAATACTGATACATGACTGAAGTGTTTGTCTAAAGAAAGGGAAGTAAAAAGGCCCAGAAATAACTAACAGTAATCAGTGTAAAACACCAATGACTTTCTAAAAAGCTCTACAAGGAGTGTGAAACATCTGAATAACTAAAGAGGTCATAAGTTCATGAAACGTGCCTCAGGTTGTATTCAGTATCAATCGGTGACAATTGATTCGGTGCTTTCTAAGGACCAGATCTCGACCGACTCTCACACTTTCCAACAAATCAAACCCTTCTCTTATAAGATGCTGAAAACCACTTGCTGCTGACACGTTATAAACCACATCGTGTTTATATGGCTCTGAGGTGAAAGCCACAGGTTTTGATCCTAAACCAAAGGCATCTGAGGCTATAGATTTGTCTTCATAGTGTGACTCAACCACACAGCTTTGCATGCTTTTGCAGTTTTCCCCCAACCGTACACTGTTAAAGTTCACTGAGAGGGTTTGTAACCACACTTGAGTTTTTCTGATCTGTAAATAAAAAAAAAGAGCATTAACTCCAAGAAAAGATAAAGCCAATGTTCTGTAAATTAATAATCATTTATGACCCAGTCAAAAGACAGTAAAACTGTCAGTCTTGAGAAAAAGAGTCCTCATAGCAGGTACTTTTTCCCCCCATTTTTTTTCCAAAGTCCAGTGGAATCCAGTCTGGGAATGTAGCCATTGGATTGTCAAGACAACTCAATAATCCAGAGTGGAATTTTCTAACAAGACCGGAGCCAGGTTTGGCACAGAAACACATAGTTATTGCTCATGCACATTCAGCAACGCATCCCAGGTGCTGTGAACGCTAACTGTGTTCTTCACGTGAGCAAAAAGCATCCAGGTCATTGTTGTAAAATGCTCTCTGTGGAGCGTGCAGAGGAAGAGCTCATTCAAAGACTAGCTGATAACCAAACTGACCAGCTCTGTCTCACACGCACTGACAGAAAATGAGGTATTCTGAATATTTAATCCAAACACGCCGGTGATAAATCCAATGGAAACTCATTTTCATTGGACGTTACTGGAGATATGATTGTGTAGTACAACGAGCAGAACGGTTTTAGAGTTTGGATGAAACAACTGAAATTTACATAACTGACATACTGCTGGCAGCTGAGCACTCGTCTGACATGATCAAAACGCTACTACAAAGCCTTTAAGGAAAGAATTTTATTAGAAAGAGTATTATTAAGGTGACAGTGAATTACCAAAGATATATACAATATGCTTTTATTATTACTTTGGATTAATCCCTTGACTTGGTTGTAGTATATACAGTATATATATATATACTGTATATATAGTATATGATAGCAGTTTAGTATAAGTAACACTTGTTAACTATTAACTACGACTATTCCCTAATCAATTCTTAATTTGGATTAGGGATGTAGAATAATGCATTAATATGTGCTTAATTAGCATGAATAAATAGCTAATACTGTAGTAGTATGCATGCTAATAAGCAACTATTAGGGGTAATTAAGTATATAGGTGTGTGTATATATATATAATTATTATGAATTGTAAAATACAGACAGGAAGGAGATTAAAGGAGCAGGAAGAATAGTACAGGCTTCAGTTTTTATAAAAGCACTTTATACCTTGCCAGGTGAAGAGAAAACTGACTGATCCCCTCAAGATTTGTACATATATTAATTACTTCCTTCTGGGAAAAGGTACAGGTTTCCACATTATAAATTCAAATAGGTTTAATTCATACGTGGCTGGATAAATGCAATGTTTATTAATAGTTCAAGGAGTTCAGATTTCCCCTTGAGGACAATAAAGTTCTCTTTGACTTTAAATTCAGCATTTGATGAGAATGTTATTTTGAAATCATTAAAAATTTTACAATATATTGGATCTCTGTTTTTTTATTGCAGACTTTAGCAGACGTTAGCATGTCAGGCACACTTGGAGACATTGATGATGACAAAGTTCGGGAAGTAAGAGACCTAAAAGTTCACAAAAAATGGCAGTTAAATGTACAGAAAATTGGAATTGAACGGCTTCATGGACTGCTTTTACGATGTCTTTTGACATTTTGTCTTTTTGCAGCAAAACTGAAAATTGCATAGGAAAAATATGAAAAATATATTAATTTGTGTTCTGGAGTAAGAAACTCATACGTTTAGAACGGTGAGTAAAAGATGAACAAATATTACTTATGAAAAATGAATATTCTGTCATTACAGCTGAACTGTTGTTCAAAACCCAAGATCTTCTTTCATCTTCAGAAGACAAATTAAGATATTTTTGTTGATATTAGAGAGCCATCTGTTCCTCCATAGACAGCAATACAACTGAAATGATCCCAGGTTTCACTGGTGTTTTTACTACGTTTCTGGATCTAATGACATCATTTTCATTTTTGGGTGAAAAAATTATTCTTTAAGCAAATGTTTCCATTTGATCTCCTTTTTTCCTTTATTTTCCCAAACATTTGAGATATTTAAAAGGTCTTGCTTTTCTCTGCATCCCAAGCACCTTTCAGCCTCAGTAAAAAAACACAAACAGAGAAAAGGATCATGCTTGTCAATGCTGTGACAGCTTTATCACTAAATGCTAAGTGGCCATTTAATCCTTTTCAGCAGAGAAGAGTGGCCCTGGCTCATCATATCGGCATGTCATCCGTTTCGAAAAGTGAAAATAGACCAGAAAAGTCTGTCCCACTGACAAACACTAACACAAAGCTAATACCAGGCCTACATATTCAGGTCGAAGCATTGTCCTGTCACTGAAAGGGACTCCTGCTTTCTTTACACACTTACAATTAAAATATGGTAGCAACATTACATTGCAATAGTTAAAAGCAGAACTGACTTTTAAAGACTACTGTTAAAAGAATGGTTCACCCAAAAGTAAAACCCCCAGGCCATCCTAGGTGTATATGACTTTCTTGTTTCAGATGAACACCTGTAACCTGGCTTTTCCTGGCTTTTAAGTCAGAACTCTGCACTCTTATGGAAAATAACCGGAAGTCAGTTATTTATGTTATAATAAAAAAAAAAAAAAGATTTTTTTTTTTTACAAAAACCCATCAATCCTCCGGGCAAGTGATAACCCACCAGAGGCGTATAGGTTAGTTTTACGTTGCAATACTTGTGGATATATCCGATTTATGGAGCTTATCCACCAGCATTACCAAGCTTGGAAGAGCCAGAATAAATTTTTATAAACCTCCAACTGTGTTTATCAGAAAGAATAAAGCCATGTACACCTATGGCTTGGGGGTGAGTTGTTTATTGCGTAACTTTAAATTCTAGGTCAACTATTCCTTTAACCAATTTTCCATGATGCTGCAATGAAAAATCCACTAATAATTTTTATTGTATTTTATTGTAGTATTTTATTTTAAAATGCTTCCTGAACCAAGGCCACTGAAAACATGGGTTATATTTTTGGTGTCTTAAAAATGTACTGGCTATATGGAAAATAACAGCCAACCTTTCGGATTTAACATGACATACAACAATGGAAGAAAAATGACATCCGTCAAACCATTTAATTTGCTGAAATGTCCTTTCACTTAGAGCAAAATAACAGCTATGAAATAACATTGATTCTTGATTCTACTACTTTTAAATTCCCAAAGGAAAGAAAAAACACAGCAATCACTTTTTATGTCTCATTGTTTGTCTTATAGACAATAAGATAAAAAGATTTAAAAAACGGAGACTTTCTGTTTCTGAAATTTAGCCCTGTAATTTTATACATATCTCATGTAGAGTTACAAAAGAGATATCAGCAATGTCTCAAACTGTGCTCACACATGCCAAGATACTAAAATCGGCAATCAAATCTATGAAGGCAAACATTTCTAAGTATTCACTATATAAGACCAAATGATTTGCGATATACAATTCATTTTAAAGCTCTGTACTCTTATTGTATGCCACCATGTGTGTCACTTAATCTTATGTTAAAAACCTCAAACTTTACTGAAATATGAGAGACTTTTAGTGCATGTATGAAGCTTTGAAAGAGCAGCGTCTGAACAATACGAATTTCCAGCCATAACAAGTTGGAACATCTGCTGTGCATCTCCAATGAGACCCTAATGATTCAATCCCTTGGATGGACACTTGTTGAGGAGATGAATTATCCCTGTAACCTTAAGGCTAAGGAAGTGTCAATTGAGCTTTACAGATGCTTCAGTTAAGAGATCAGGCACTGGAATGGATGCTATCGACATACTACAGATGGGATGAGTGAGTTCATGCCTGGAGCCGCTCGAATCAGTCTTGACTCTGACAGTCGGAGAAGATGGATGCATTCCGTAAAGAGCAGCGACCGCCCAGGATGAAGAAACCTCAAGAGTACGGCCATATACATGCTTTTACTCGAGTATGCAAACGAAGACTTGAATGCGAACGTGTTTATGCAATGCTGTGGTAGCAAACTTCAGCACTTAAAGGGGGCGATAGAGTTCACTTCAAATCCCTCGCCTTTAAACCGAGCGTGTCAATGTTTAGCTAGCTAGCTGTAAACATGTTTACAGTTTAACTAATTATAACTAACTTTGCTCAGCAAAAACCTCTTAAAATTGTTGCACCATGGCGGTAACTGACCTGAACGAGAAACAAATGACAGCATGGTCAACATTAACATTAAATATTATTCATGCCAGGCCTGTAGAGGGTGATGTCAGTAGATGGCACACACACATGCATAACTATAGACTGAACGCGTAATACACATTCATATGACATCACTGTTTTTGCAAATTAGCTTTTTTTAAAGTTTTCAAGGAGAAAGTAACAACATTCTATTAAAAACCTGCACTTTCCGAAAAACGTTCTCGAAGTTCGCATTTCTCGGTCTCCCAAGAACACTGTTGTCATGAAAATGAACGGCCCAAATACAAAGAAGCACACTTTTTAAATTGAAACTGATATAGTGTACACCCTCTTAGTCTGTTAGTCAACACCTCGAAATAAGTGTATTTTTTAAAAGCACGACAAAAGATTATTAAAACAAGTAAAACTTCATTTATTCTAAAGTGCACATTTTAAAAGTCTACTGTGTATTAACTATTATAATACATATATTGCACTAATATATTTAAGATTTGAAATTCTCCAAAGTGTGCATTCAGTATAATTAAGCACATTTTCTTTTGCGCAATGGTAGCTACAAGCATCTGCATCGATGTGGAGTACGTTTCAGGTCTTGCTGTTCTTTCTGCCTGCTTTTTAGTATAATATCGCTCATTGTCCCTCAAGAGGCTGGTAGTGTGCAGAAGTGCCTTTGTGCTTCTGGGCTCATGTAGGGTTCTGCTTTAGACTTTATCTTGTTTGCCGTGTAAGCAGCGCTGTGCACCCAGGGCCCAAAATTCAAATACAGGGAATATATTAACTGAGCAGTTTGATATGCGAGAGGAAGGGGGAGGGGAAGCAGAGCAGGATGGAGACTGAATACAGAGAAAAGACGTACAGAAAAGTGCTTCCAGGAGACATCATATTTTACTCAGCCTGCACCTCTGATATTTGGGATAAATTGACAGAATCACATATTTCAGGCTCGGCCTGTTCGGATTAACTGTGTGGTCCACCTTTGGGACAGCTGGGATATCTCTGTGTGGAGCGGCACACTTTAGGCGTGACCCTAACTTTTCAACACCACCCACCAGTCAACTGAGAAAACAAGACGTGCTGCTGCCCTGCAGGAGGTCTGAATGCTCCTTGAGGGGTTTGAGCTTTTGGGAGAGTTAGTCGACTTTTGCCCCAGGGCAAGGCTGGAAGAAGTGAGGGTTGAGAGGTATAGGTGGGCAGGATTAGAGCTAGATTGAAATGCTGATGAGAGCACTTATGCAGCCAGACCTCCATAAAGGTTCTTTAAGAAAAAACATTGAAGCTCAATTAAAAAGAGGTGCACTTTAGCATACTTCAAAAATAGCAGTTATTACAGACGTATTATCAATTAAAGGAATATACTTGCAAACTTAATGTAACTGTATGAATGAGATGGGAGACGTGCAGATCCATCTGTAGACATTTAGTAACAAACTCACAAGAGGTAAGCAGGGTCGGTAGTGGCAAACAGACACATCAGAGACAAAGACAATAGAATAATCCAATAACATAGCGGTAGTCAGGCAAACCCAGTCCAGGGGGCGGGACTAGAGCGAGAGTCCGGGTGCAGGCAAGGTCAAGATCCAGAAACACGGAAACACGGAGGGCTTGCAAAGGGGAAGACGTGGGGTACATCCAACAATGACGAGCGAATTCACATAAAACAAATGGGGCTTATATACACATGAAAGTTAGGCCAAGGGGTGGAGAAATGGATCAGTGGCCATGACAACAGACAAGGTGGGTGGAGACACAAGTTTAATAATAAGAGTCTGGGGAAATCAATGGAGACAAACATATAAAAGAGACATGGAGCTGTAGTGCCATCCAGTTGCTGGCACCTCCAGCTGAACTGTTACAGCAATAATTTGGACACTTGAATATATTTTAAGTGCAATTAAATCAAAATGAAGCATAGTTTGAAGTTATATTTAATGCAATTACAGTACATGAACATTAGAGTGTTAACTTCTGAATGCACTGACAAGCATTTAGCTGTCATGTATATTAATATATTATATAAATAGTAAATTTAATATTGAATATCAAACTGCAGTTTAATCAGTGTGTTTTAATTAGTAAACACATCAGAATAAGTGTGCTTCTTTAAATAATTTTGAATTTGACATTATTGCAAAGTGATTTTTTAAATGCGTATAAACAGCCATTTGCCACATTAAATTTTTGCTTACACATTTTCTGAAAATCTGTCAACATTAAAGAATAATTTAAAATTGTCCTATGGAAGTCAACAGCTTAAAAACAGAATAAGTCAATGGCTACCAACACTTGGTTTCCAAAGTTTTTCAAAAATGAAGGGGAAATATACTATGAAAGTAAGTTATTAAAAAATTTTGTGCTTCAAAAAAGAGAGGAAAAAAAGTCAATAACTACCATCACTTATTTAGTTATCAAAGTTCTTTAAAAGGTCTTCAAAAATGGGAAGTCATTGTCTGCTAGAAAATTTTTGGTTACCAAATTTCTTCAAAAATTGTGGCAAATATATACTATGGCTGTCAAGGGTTACCATCAATTATTTGGTTACCAAAAAATATCCAGCAAAAAGAAAAAAACATGAACGTCAATGGCTACTAGCATTGGGGGGATATACTATGAATGTCAATTGCTACCAACACTTACCAAACAATGATTAAAAAATGAAAGAAACTACTATGAAAGTAAGTGGATCCCAGCAATGGTTTGGTTACCAAAATTCCTCAGAACAAATATTCTATGGATGTCAATGGCTACAAATAATTTGTTTGCAAAATTCTTCAAAAATGGGGGGAACATGTTATGGAAGTCAGTGGCTACCAGCAACTGTTTGGTTACCAACATTCTTTAAAGGAAAATGCCATGGTTTTCCCTCAACTTAGATGAGTTGATGCATATCTCTCCCATCTCAGTGCGTGCACTCAATCGCTCTAGCGCGCGGTGCCGCTATGTTAGCATTTAGCTTAGCTTCATTCATTCCTTAGGATCCAAACAGGGGTAAATTTAGAAACCATCAAACACTTCCACGTTTTCCCTATTTAAAGATGGTTACATGGTTATATACAAAAATATGTATGGTGACACAAAATAAAATGTGGTGATTTTCTGAGCAGATAAAAAAAGATAAGTATACAGTATGGCGGAAGAGCACAGCACTTCGACCCCGGCGCAGTAATATCATCATTTTTCGTCATTTTTGGGTGAACTATACCTTTAAATCCATTCAGTTGAATTTCCCACATTTCCTCACAGAACAATCTTGCCAGTTCCATCTGGGCCAGTTTATGGAATATTAACCACCAGATGGTTTTGACCTTTGACATGTGTTATTGGAAATATCTGGGATCCCCGAGCTTTGGACAACATCGGCGCTCATTTGGAAAGGATGCTGGGATTGCCTCTGAACTAATCGGGCATAAGCTCAATGCTGGCACCCAACCCTTGAACACGGCGCCTGGCAAAGGCCAGAATGCCCGCTATGGAGTTGCTTGGCAAGTGCCACTGCCTGTCATGTTTGGCCCATTATGAAAACAGAAACAGAACTTGATGATGGTGATGTTCAGATGCCGTCGTCTTTATTGATTTAGGCGGGTCACTGCACAGGAGCACAGAGGTGCAAACAAACAAACAAAGCTCTCGCTGTCAGGATACGTGCGCCTGCGCTAATGAAGAATGACTGACGTGAGCAATATTCATTAGCTGGAGCAAGAAAACAAAAATACTGCTTTTTATATCTTCTTCTTTGATAGAAGTTGGAGCCCCAAACAGAATAAAACGCTGGTGCTTTAGAAACAAGGTTACGCTGCACAAATCCACCGTTCATTTTTTTCTGGCAGCACAGGGACATATTTAGACGAGAGAATATGGGAAGATGAAATCTGAAATGAAAAAGCTTCTGCTTCAGTCCATTTCATCTGTACTACAAAACAGCTTATCTTAAAGAGAAGACCACAGATTTGAGTGAATATAGCAGCCAGATCACAAAACACAACACGGATACAAGATTCCACACGAGCAGCACCCATCCAAACTCCGCTCCATTAGGTGTGCTTGTCACTAGACTGTTGATATGTGGTAGCCAGGATGTTCTTGTTAGTTACTAGGCCTGTTGTATGGGTTAGTGGTGTTCTGGATTTTGCTAATGTATTCCAAGTGGTAACAGTTGCTATGTTTTTGCCAGGATCTTCTATTAGTTGATAACTAGGCCGTTGCTTGTTGCTTGGGTGTCCATGGTAGATATGGCTATTGCTATGACATTGGTAGGGTGTTTTGGCTGTTGCAAGGGTTATTAGGGCTTAGTAGATATTAGGCCATTGCTAGGAGGTTGCTAGGGTCTTCTATGTAGTTGCTAACAGTTGCTAGGCTTTTGTTAGGGTCTTTTAGTTAATAAATAACTAGGTTGCTGCTGCTAGGGTATTCTTGGTAGATAGTAGGTTATTTCTAGGAGGTTTCTAGGGTATTTTGGCTGTTGTCATGCGCTTTAATTAGATAATAGGCCATTGCTAGGTGGTTGCTAGGATCTTCTGCTGTTGCTAGTGTATTCTACGTAGTTACTAACAGTTGCAAGGTGGTTACCAGGGTCTTCTAGCTTATAACTAGAATGTGGGCTGTTGCAAGGAGGTTGTTAGGGTATTTTTGCTGTTGCCAGGTTTTTTAAGTGGATATTAGGCCATAGCTAGGATGGTTGCTATGGTGTTCAGGATGTTGCGAGGGTGTGGTAACTTGGTAAAAGGTCACAGCAAGGTGGCTGCCAGGATCCTCTAGTTAATTACTGAAGTCTCTAGGCCTATACTAGGCCATTGCTAGGTGGTTGCTAGAGTGTTTCCAGTAGACAGTAGGCCACAGGAAAATGGTTGTCAAGATGCTCTATTTCATTACAACATTTTTTGCCATGGAGCTGTATGTAGTTACTAGCCCATCGCTCGGTGATTACTGGCTGTTACTAGGGCATTGACAGTACTAGACAATTATTAGGTGGTTGCTAGGGTGTTATGGCTGTCACTAGAGTGTTCTGAGTAGTTAGGTAGTAGGCTGTAGATCCTCTAGTTAATTACTAAGCTGTTGCTAGGGAGTTGCTATTCAGTTACTAGACCATTGCTTTCTGTTTGCCAGGGTGTTCTAGCTGATTACTAGGCTGTTGATAAGTGTTTTCTAGGATGTTCTTGGTGTTTGTTAGATGGACTCGTAAGTGAAACCATCCAATAACATTAACTGTGTCTAGTCTAATGTATCATTAATGTCTAAGATATAATTAATGTCTCACCTATGTGGAAAAGTTTCATATTTAAGGTCTGTTAATTAACTTAATTATGAGTAATTATAGTGATGTCTAGCAAATACTGCTAATAACTGCTGATCAATAACTGAGATCAGTTTAAGCAGACTCTGATGTGCGTTCAGAGCTGGTGTTTTATATACATATATGTAAATGCACACAGAGAGATAAAAGAGTACGGCTGCATTTGCCTGTATAAGGCAATAAAGCACTTGCTCTGCAAGGAGAGCAAAAGAGAGAGACAGAGAGGCCCAGCAGCCTAGAAAAAAACACCAGAGGCCCCGTTATGCAGAAACACAGATTTAATGTAAGGCTTGGCTCCCTGTTATGGTCGGCAGAGAGACAGAAAAGCTGGTCTGGATCTGACAGGGAAGGAGAGAGGCATGGGGGAAAAAAATCACTGTTCTATCCTCGCGTGTACAGGACACCTGTGAACTGACAGTCCTGGAGGTGCACGCAGATGTGAAACAGGGTATTGCGATATTAAAAAAAAAGATGTATTTACAGTATTTAATTTGAATGATTATTAAACAATATTTTGCTGAGTGTGTTTTTGTGTTGGTACAGGTCTGTCATGAATAACACTAAAACCACCTGTATGTGGCAGCAAAAGATTCACTGAATCATTCATTAAAATGATTCATTGGAAAAGGCTGATTCATTTAGAAACGAAGCACATATTAAAGGGGTCATATGATGCGATTTAAACTTTTGCTTTCTCTTTGAAGTCTTATCAAATCTAAGCAGTTTATTCAGTGTTGTGAAGCCTCTCACAACATCCATAAAAAAAAACGGCCTCTGGTCGACCAGTTTTTTACTATTATACAATACAAATATATATTTACCATTTCGCCTAATCTTCATTTTCATTATGAATGTTTTGTTTGAATATCAGCGCCTGACCTGTATGACTGCTCTCGTTTTGCTCTCGCAGTACTTTGATGGCACATGTGATCGAAAGACGGCTGCAGCGCTGATCAAAGTGGGACAAATGATCTTACCAGAAGGCATTTTATGTGTCCGAAATCGCATACTGCTTAAGTAGGTACTACATTTAAAATTGAACATACTACTCGACCGTTAAAACAGTAGGTA
>JAUCNO010000353.1:1818611-1835442 GCA_032353835.1 Enteromius viviparus
ACATCTTTTTTATTAATTTTGTGTTATGTTTATAGAATATATAATGTGCATACAAATCTGTGTGTGTGTATGTATATAATATATATATATGTGTATTTTAGAATATATATGCCTATATTATACAGTGTTTAATGTGCATATATAAACTTGTTTGTGTGTGTGTGTGAATGCATTTAATGCATTTATTAGTTTCATATTTAAGTTAAGTTAATTGTAAAATATTTTGCCTTACCTTTTCTTAGATAGAACTGTATAGAGATGACATGAAGCCAGGATGCAAACAGGTCATGCAAGACAGGCAGAGGCCTAAAACAAGGTCATTTATACATTTCACACTTGTACTTGCAATAGCTGCTGTGTAAATGTCCACTAAACCATAGTGAACCTCTGTGAGCACCTGCAATTTGTGTTCACAAGCCGCCCAAAGCCATAATTTCTGTGCATCAACAAAGTATGGACACAGCGTCTTTGAGCGTCATTTGGGACAGGGCCTTACCGGGACAGGGCCTTGACTCTTAAGTGCAGACAAGTAGTCAAATATTTGATTGCTTGTGCACATCCCTACTGTGAAGCGTTTACCACTGCATTTGATTTTTTTTTTACACAGCCGGTCCAGCCTGAACTGCTTAATCTTAGTTACAGCCATTACAAATCCTGCTGTCTTTGTGTGAGAGCCAGACAGAAGGCTTTCTCTGAAAGCTTTGGTTTTATTTAGCATTCCATAGAGGTTTATGGGCAGGTGTTTAAAATTAAGAACAGGATATTTATTGGAAACTTTCTGAAGGCACAAAACTTTTTTTTTGCTTACCTCTCAATTAGACACATACTCAACAGACATCCAAAGCACACACGGACCCCCTTACCCAGGCACATTGTAGAACAACTGAACAAGCAGATAAAATGCAAACCCCTGTCGTTGCTCCCACACTCTAACCATTAGCTCAGGTCAGTGTGTTCTGTGGGAGGAGGCCAGAAGCGTATTTTTGACCTGTAATTATCAGGGCTTAACTCTACCATTGGTACTTTGCAAAAATCAAGGTGCCGCTCTTCAGCTCTTGAGCCCTGCGCCAGGTCCTGATTGCAAGTTACTAGGGCCGGGCAAATCAAGTGCGAGAGGAGAAATGTGAAATCCCAGATAAAACCCGAAGCCTTAAGGAGCCATGAAGTGCATGTAATGAGGAAAGTGATGGGGTTTGGGTGTGCTGAGCACACAGTCACTGGGAGGATGTCTTTGACTGAGAGTCTCTGTGACATTTGTCCTCCCTAATCCAGGATTTATAGAGGACTCACAAAATTTAACAAGGTTAAATCAGTAGGCAGGTTAGAGAAGCATAACAGAAGCACTGCTTGAGAAAAATTAGTAGGCACTAGACAACCTGTGAATGGCTTGTCTTGCCTTTATGGACAACATTACGTGTACATCAAGTAAAACTAATACTCTCTTATTCATATTCATTACTTTATCACGAGTTGATAAGTTCATGCAATCTTGTTTGTACATTTTTGTATGATCTTCTTGCACTGAAGGATCGTTTCATTTATAAGTTTACTTTAACCCTTAAGGATTTGCGCATGAATTAGCAATCAGTCTGGTTGAGTGAAACTGTACATTGATACTGTCCTGTGTTGTTCCAGAGATTATGCACTTCTCTTTGTTTTTATGCCCTGTTAGGGTTTTGTACAACCGCTAAGCTAATGATCGTATTTTTGCAGTGCCTAATAAGTCAAAAATGCATCTGCCTTGGAAAAGCTGAATAATGGCAGATATTAATGGAGCTGGGCCCTGAATGATTCCCGGGTTGGTGTGGCAGTTAAACGCATTCCAGGTTTTGTGGAGGCCATTATTCCTGCTCCTTAATCACCACCTCTGCTTTTATTGCCCCCAAAGCCTCACTGTGTGGCTCGGGGAAACCACATGTGGGCACAGGCCAGGAAATGTCGAGCAGACAAGAAAATGTCTTCCTTTCCCCTTAAAAGTAATAGCCTTAACCAAACACCAAAGGCAGGCTGTTCCTAACCAGATTTTGCTGTCTATAATTGTTTATGGGATATTAAATGCTGCACTGGAGGAATTGTTGGATACTGGTTCTCAGAATGTTTTTGTTGAAGATTTCTAACAGTCATGCAGTACAAATGATGCTAAGAAATTTAGACCTCATAGTTTTCATGCGTCACTTATGGATGTGTTGAGAAAGCTGATCTTGCATGTCATCCTGAATTCAATGCTTGGGACCCACTTCTGAGAACCGTTTAGATGTCTTCCTGTTTAAGACACTAACAAGCAGATGATCAGGTATTTTAATTAGTAAAAATACTTTTGTTTGAGTAATGGCCTTTTAATCTAGGCTAGAGGAGCATTTGGCTATGGATGTTCATCATGATCATTGCAGCAGACGGCAACAATTATTTTTTCTTAATGGGGAATCGTGTTGCATTGCTAGAAACATGATGATTTGTTCAGTTAAGAGTCACCATGTTTAATATTGGATGCCTTTAACAGAAAAAAACTGCATTTAGATATTTAATTACTACATTTGCTCTCCTATAACTCCCACTAAACCTTTACAAATAATTAAATTTAATTAAACAACCCTTTTCAGTGTAATCTTTGGCAAATCCCAAAAAGAGCATCCAATTTTTATATTGTGTTTTATAATTTTGAATGCATAATAATGATGTGATGTTCACCTGTAACATTTATCATTTTATCATATTAACATTATCATTGCAATAGTTATACATATTGGTTAGCTAGTTTTTTATATCACTTCTTTTGTACTTGCAGTGCTTTTAAAGTCATTTAAAGTTTTGAAAACATATTTATAATATTCCTCGAAATGTAGCTTAGCACAATGCACAATGGTTTAGAATTTATTATTATTATAATTTTTTTCATATTCGTCATCCTTTTTTATCAAAATGTTTGTTATTGATGTGAGAATACAGAAAATCGAGCCTGATCCGAACTTTTTATAATGGATGATAGTTTTGGAGGTACATTATCACGGCTCACGTCCGCAGGAGAGGAGCAGTGCTTCAGTCCTGGATTAATGAGGGAGGTCTCATCCCTGACACGGTCCATCCATCAGTTCCCTCCAAGGCCTTCTCCTTAAGGGACAACAGAGTGGGGGGTATAGATGATAAAGAGGACTAATTAAGCCGCCATGATGTTTTGTTTTATTATGGGCTCAGTTTGAAATTTTCAATAAATCTTATTAGCATAGGAGGTGCTCGGAGACGTCTGACTGAAGGTGTGAAGTGGCTCTGCTGTTTACACTGAGGCTAACAGCTGCACACTTGCGAGGGCTGTAAAAAACATACGCTGGTGTCGCTGTCGACACACTGTCGGCTGATGCCATAATTCATGTGTGTCATCCACGGGATGCTGTGTGAGGGGAGGGGAGTAGGTAAGTTTTTTAAGCTCCTCCTGTTTACTCACTGCCTGATGGCCCCCTGTAGAGAGCAACAGCAATTATCACCTTAGAGGAATGTGGGAGCCTTGTGTTAAATTCCCTTTGACCCTTTAGTAGAGGAGGTCAGGAGGTGGTGATCCCCCCCAGGGAGCGGCAGGCAGTGAGGGGTGGAGGTGGGGGACGCCATGGATGGGTGCGTTTGGGGCTGTTTCTCATGGTCAGGGAAACTTGAGTCTGACATTGCTTTACAACTGCAAGCCAACAAAGTCCACTGGTTCTATTTCTCCCATCACTTAAATGGGAGTTTTTATGGTGCATTTGCAAGGTCAACTGCTGCTTTGCTGTCTTAGTTTGATTGCATCAATACTAGCTTCATACTTTGAGGACAGGCAGTAAGGTTAGCGCATGCACCAGGATGAACTTGGAAACTTGAGTTCTTATACACTCAAAACACCTGAAGACAGAGCTCTTCTGTGAAGCGCTTTAAATCACAGCAGTCAAAGCCAAAGCCAATACCTTCTCACTTTTTAGACTACTCATTACTAAAAATGAACCCTTAGTTAAAGAGTTATAGAAATAATTCACTCAAAAATGGAAACTTCTGTCATTTCTCAACATGTTTTTTCTTATAATAAAAGTTTCAGTGTCCACAACGGCAATAAATCATGCTGATTTCTTTTTAAAGACAATTTAAAAAATGATGTAGTAAGTGTTTAATGTAGTTTTGAGTTTAGAGACCCTCCCCTTGAAATATGATCCCGCTAGAGGTCACATATGTGACACATATACAGTATTGGGACCTACAAAAGCTATCATTGTTGCGGTCCCCTACTTAACTTTGTTTATGTTGGTCCAAATCTATATTGATTTCTTTCTGCTGATTCTACTTGGTAATTTTAGAAACAGTTGCTTTAATAGTTGCTTTGCTTTAATCTTTTGACCCCATATGGACGTCAATGGCTGCCAGAAACTATTTGATTACCAGCAGACTTCCAAATATCATATTTTGCATTCAACATGATGTTTGGAACAACTTGAGGGTGAGTAAATGGACAAAATGTTCATTTTGGGTTGAACCTTCCCTTTGAATTGTACATATTAGTGTACTAATGTTGTACTAAATAGTGCATACAGGTACTGGTACCCTTTGGCCACCTCAGTTTTTGTCGATTTTTGTCCTGCAAGTGTAAATACCTGCTATAAACAGTAATATGCCTCAGTTGTCCGCTGTGATCAGATCAGCCAAGACTGATGTTAATACCAGGTGTAACTGGAGCCTATGATGTCTGTTTGTGTGAAGCAGTGTTGTGATTGTATTTATAAATCACAGCTTAACAAGTAAGGCACACCGCATCATGAGGACTAACAGCATTGGATGCTGAATCTGACTGGATGAGCTTTCAGTGTTATTTGTGTGTACTTCATCATGTGACCCAAAACTGATTATGTATGGTCGTTTAGAGCTGTAGTGACAAGGCCAGCTGCAGACCCTTGACAGCTGCAATACAGTTTTCAATCTGTCCTTTTAGCCTCTCATAATTCACACCTGATATCTCTTGACCTTTGTTCATGTTGAAACAAACAAGGCAGTAGTTGTTTAATAGTGACGAGTGCTCTTAATAAGACGTCTTTCAGTGGTGATTACCTAATCGGCCCCCAGAGACAAGACAAGGGCAAAGACTGGGCCCTTACCCATTTTAGACTGGGATGGGAATCATTAAGGTGTTACTTTTTACGGTATTACTTTTATCGCTACCACTTATTGATCCGGTACTTTAACGATACTCTTATTCGTTCGTTCGTTTTTTTGTGTTTTTAATATTAATACTAATTAAGAACAGAATTAACAACACTTAATTTAAAAAAAAAGTAAAATAATAATCTGTAGCCTAACAAACACCAATGGTCATTTGCTCAAATATTACACAAACAAAACAAATGATTGTAAAACAAATAAATATCTATTTTCCTGTAAAAGAATAGACAGTGGTTACTGGTTACAGTCGGGGCGTGCAGGCAGGCTGCAAGAGGACTAACAGTTGCTAAATGCAGCTAAACAATCAGCTGTGGCTAACGTTTGCTTTATTAGAACACATTCACATCAATAAGTTAACTGTGTTTGGGATTAAAAATAATAAAGCTTGGGACCTCTTGCAATGTACACTAAATAAAGTGAATGTATTTCATCAGTAAAAATACCTTTTTAGGTAAGCTCTGCTTTATATCTTAATTTTCTCTATTTTCTATTATCTCTGGTTTATTTCATAATGAACATAGTTTATTATTATCCATCTATTTGTAAATGCAGTACTGTGAAGGCATATTTAGTGTTTAAAATTGATTTAGATATACTGCACAAACAAATACTCTAAATAATTATATGACTATATTTAATGTAACCAAAATGTGTGTTTATTAAATTATCAACATTATTATAGCATACTAATTTAAAGAGACCTTCTGTGATGTGGTTATTTTGGAAGACTGCTAGCATAAGTTATTATAAATGTTTTCTTATGCAGGATTTTTTATTTTAAAGGACGTGCATGAAAGCCGTAGCCTGGCTTCCGCGACTATTAAGCTTATAGGAGCTTAGTCTGGCAAAGCTACATTACTACCATGCTGCTCTGTCCATGCTATGTTTGAAAGCCGGTATGGTTTCGGGGTCGCAGAGCTGCTGCGTCATCATGAGCTTGTTTGTCATTGGTTCATTGGTTTGGGAACAGAAATGCTCTAAAACGCTTTGCCAGACTAACTTGGCTCGCGAAATGAATGTAGCGTCAAAGGAAGTATGGGCGGGCCCAGGCTATGAAAGCCGTTCTTCTGTCAAATGCAGTTAATAACCATGAGACACTTACCCCTGGTTTCACAGACAAGGCTTAAGCCTAGTCCTAGACTAAATATAAATCTGAGCCATTTCAACTGAAAGAAACTTATATTGACTGACTTTAAACCATGTCAATGCTTTTGTTTTGTTCTAAGATGCACACCAGTAATGCTTTTTTCTAAGGCATGTTTATAAAATTACTTAAATGTCTAAAACTAAACTTTCGTATTGCGCGAGCTCGGTGTACTGCAGAACCTATGCGCGGAACAGACAACAACCCACACAACGAAATGATAATTCCTGTTGTACATATGTGGTTTTCTGAAATGAATATATTTAGTAACTAAATCTTTTGGCGTTGGCCAAACGCATTTAGAAAGTGAGTTAAATAAATACTCTATTAAAAAAATTGATATTTAAAAATATTTTTATAAAATATCACTTAAGCCCATATAATATAATATACCCCGGTTTCACAGACAAGGCTTAAGCTAGTCCCAGACTGAATTGCATGTTAAAGTTGCTTAAATATCTTAATTAAACTAATGCCTAATCCTGGCTTAAGCTAAGCCCCGTTTGTGAAACCGGGCCATATAGTAATACAAACACACACACACACATATATTTTGAAAATATTTACGTCTATACATTTATATATTCATATTCATATCATTATTTTCTATGTATTGTTATATTATACATTATATATATAAATATATTTAATATAAAAATGTTAAATTTTTGTTAAATATATAGATGCGTTTGTATTTATATATACATAATAAATATACATAGTATGCACATATATATTATGCAAACAAAATAATTTTGGATGTGATTAATCACAATTATTGTTTGACAGCAATAAATTAAATACATAAATATTTTCAAAATATATGCTGAATGTGTGTCTTTACATAATAAACAAACAGTACGCACACATATATCACATGAACAAAAACTTTTACATTGGATGCAGTTAATCGTGTTTATTCATTTGACAGCACTAGTTAAAATGAACTTGTTCAGCCTTGTTGAACGAACCTACACGAATTGAGTTGAAGCATTTTCCTTAACTTAACTATTTATTGGCGTGTGCACACGGCAGGAACTATGAACCATTTTAATTTCAGGAACTCCATTTGGAGGAACTAAATTTGCTCCTAGAGTGGGGTTTAAAATAGTTCCAGGAACTGTCTGTGATGTAAGTTTAAGCTGATTGGCTAAATGCGCACAAAAACGCCCTCACCCGCCATGATTTGAAATGCTGTGTAAACATACGCTGTAAAAATTGTATCAACCTATTTCTATTATAAACGCCATTTACTTTAAGAAATTGTCTACAGCAGTGGTTTTCAACCTGTGGGACGGTATTGCAGGGGGGCCAGCTTTAATCGCAACATCCTCTATCCTCCTGTTGTTCACGTTGTTATTCTTTGTTTTTTCTTGTTGAATGCCTCTGTCGTTGCAAACGCAACCAGCAAAATGGTACTGGCAAATAGTTCGTGCAAAATCGTCCAAGCACTATTTAGTTCTGGAGCTAAAGTGTTGGAAAAGGCCCTATTAAATGCATTGAGCAAACAGTATTCCGCATGCGCGTTTTTGAATACATGCAACCAAACACTCCACGGCACAATAAAACATCAACAAAACGATCTCAGTCAGATCATCTCCTCACAGCAGCATATGTGTATCACATTATTTTACAAAGCGAATGGAAACAAAGGTCAAAAACAATCAAACGGTGCTCATGGTGTGCTTTCTGCTCCTTTTATGCAGTGGAGACACCACAACATGGACGCATCACAAACCAACCCCAGCGCTAAAAGAGCTTCCAATTTCCTTCGCAGCCCTCAGATCTGTGTCTCCACCGCTGGGAAGCAGGTAGAAAGCCCTTCATGGCGTCTTCTCACCCACTGCTTAATCTCACCCGCAATCATGCTCAGTGACAGGCGCACAAAGCCAGACACCAAGCACAACAAGGCCTTGCTATTATGTAACCAGCGACAGCTGGGCGAGCAGAGGAGGGGCGACCCAGCACTTTGTGACACCCAGACGTGACAATCAGGAAGAGGCCAAGGACTAAGAATGGAGGGAGGGGAGAACGTGGGGGGTGTCAGGGATAAAACAGGGTGGATGTGGCTTATGCTAATGCAGGAGGAATCAAAACACAGCCAGCATGAGGGATAAGGATGTTGACCTTTCTCTTAGACGCCCATCGAGCAGACAAAAGCGTCCAGGCCTTGAGAGTTACGCTGCAGTTTATGCGTAGCTTGATAAGGAAGTCCAGATATGGGACAAGCCAGAGCGAGTTATTAGTTTGCTGCTCGTTTGATCATCTTTTTACAAATTACTATTATATTTCACATAGAATTATAAAGTAACAAATCAAATTAAAGGTGATATTTTGAAGAAGAGAGACTCGCAGAGGATTTTCTTGTAATTCAATGTTTCTTATGTTTGTAGAAATATATAAAATACAATGCATGGGTCAAAGTAATGGATTTTCTTTTATGCCAAAAATCATTTGGTTATTAAGTAAAGACCATGTTCCGTGAGGGTGGAGGACTTAAACCTGTACACTTTCAATAAATAGAATTTATTTATTTTTGTGCAGCTGGAAAGGAAAAAGGTCTAAAAGTCTAGTCGCACCATATAAAGGGAACTAACTTATCTTTATTCTCCAGTATGAAGTAAAAGGTGACATGGTGCCACAGTGTTCTGAGGCACCCAAATGTTTGATTGAATTCCTGTCGCATTCCACATGATGAAGCGTTTCTTAGCAGCCGTCTCACAGACCTCCTGTGCCAGAGAGCCATGTTATTGGCAAACGCTCCTGGAGCCAGAATAGCAGGAGCTAATCAACAGGAAGCAGAAAGATTTGGCCGGGAATCCCAAATACTTGAGTCAAATGACAGAAATGAATGTGAGGAACCCCTGTCTAGTGTGCTCGGATGCCAAAAAGCGACAGGGGTTCATCACAGGTCTTTACACCAGCGCAGGTCTATTAGACTGAAGAAGGCATTCACAGAATCCATTACACTTTTTTCATGATAATTAAATATATCATTTATATAAAAATCTAAACTTAATAATATATATTAATTTAATATTTTTAATGAAATAATAATTAATAAATAAGCAATTTTATTTGTTCCTAATATTTAATTTGAAATAAAGATTATATAAATTCATAGTGCTGTTTGTTGCACCGTCTTTAGTTTATGCAGCAATTTAGTAAATAATGAATCACCTTAGAAAATAATAAGAATTTTATAGATAAATGTGCTTAATTTCATGGAATATCTGAAAATATATTTAATATTCATATGCTATTAAGATTACTCTTATTTTTGCATAAATAATCATTATATATATATATATATATATATATTAGTATTTTTTTCATCAACGTACATTCATCGTATTTTATAATTCTCATTATACACTTAATTAAAATAATAATAATATATTTAAAAAATCTGACCATCAAAACAATTGTAAAGCATGCATATATGAGTAGATTCAATGCAACACATCTTGGGGTTGTATAAAGCATTTCAACTATAAAACTTTCAAACTCGACTAATGCATGAGTGCGCATATTCCCGTTGCATTAACAGAACTGTCAATGTATCTAGAGGTCAGAGTACAGAGAATCCTGTTCCCCAGAGACTACTGCTTTCAGCTCGGACTGGGAGCGTTTCAGGACGCTTTACTTGTCTTCATTCGACCGTAAGATAAAAACAACGGTTTATGTCTTCTATGTCATTATTTAAGCACCCCAAGTAGCTGATTCGGATTTAAAAATCTAGCCTAAGTGTTCTTTATTGGAGGTTTTTCTTACTTGATAACATCATACTCCAGCCCAGGTTTTCGGCTCGATCCTCGCTTCAATTTACTGTGTGTGCTTTCAGAGCCGCAGCACGCGCTGACAACCTTCGGGATTCCTCCGCGGCTCACTTGTGTGTATGTGTGACACTCAGGGGTTTTTAATGCAGTAAAACTACTCGACGTCTGATCGCTGTATTTGAGATCGCCTTTTTGAAGAATATTACTTGGCTCGTTTTTTATTGACCAATGAGCACTTTTAAAACATCCGAGAGAGGAAGGATTTTAATTAACTTAGGCACTATTTCGCTCATCTGCCCTGTCTCTTACACATACAATGCATTCCTGTGTCGCTCCGCGCGTGATGTGGCCGGGCCTGCCTGCTGTTCCTGTAAACTCCCGCCTTTACTAAAGCAAGCTGAAGCACAGAGAAATGCAGCTGAAGTCGAGCTGTGTGTGAGAGAAAGTGTGCCTCTCTACACAATATACTGAGAGTTACACTGCTGTTTTTATATTAGGGAGGCTACTGTTGTACATAATAATTTTTAATAAAGTTTTAAGGTAAAGCAAAATGAATTAAAGTCAATTAATTAAATGTGAACATGAATGAACACATTTATTGAACATGTGCCATGATATTTTTCAAAGTACCTTGGTGTACAATGTATATACGGTTTACATTGTACGACAACTGCTTTTACAGAATGATACCAGGACTTTTATTTAAATCTGAAAATATTTCTACAGTAACTTTCTGACTTTAGTTCACTTAAATATGAAGTAGGCCTGTCGTTATTAGTTACCCATTATTTATGCTTTTAGCTTTTGTTATCCAATGAAGAGAAAATAGCTGTTTTAGCACACAAATTTAACTCACTATTTTTAGAAAATCAACCCTATTTTGCATCAGATCCGTAAATAAGCCTAAATGTATTTTATATTAAAAAAAAATCTTTTTAGGGTTTGTTTACAAGACACTGTTTCTAGCTAAACACTGCAAACTATATGCATTTCGGACGTTGGCGGCCTAAAATGCCAACTTTCAAAAACTCTCAAAGAGCAATTTCTTTGAAAATGAAATTGTCACTTTGTATACTAATAAAATGTGAATTTGAAAAAAATTGAAAACTCTGTACGAACATTTTTCATTTCTAGTATCTTTACCGTTTAATTATTGTTATTGTGTAAACATACCCATACTGTCATATAAATAACCACAATGTGAAAATTCCTTTAAAATTCCACAGAATGACATTAAACTAGTTCAGAATGTCACAAGGGAGTAAAAATGCCAGATATTTCATTTTTTTTCTCTTTCTTTTTTTTTTCCCAGTGAATTACTCTTTTATTGAGCCTTTATATGTCTGTGAGCAACAAAACCCTTTTTCTCTTTTACTTTTAAATGTAATAAAGAATCCACAATCATATTTATCAATGGGACTGTCAGTTTTCCTCCATTAACCTCAGTCACGTCTTCAAAACACTTTCTTTTAAAACTTTCTCCGTGACATTTATTAACACTCTGCATTAGAATTTAAAGGTCCAGAACAGAAAGTGAGCAATATATCTTCCGCTCAGTCTCGCCATATCTTAAAAGGGGTTTGCTCGGTAAAATTTCATGAAATGTCAATTAATCCAAAGGCCTTTGCTGTTTTGCATAGCGATCTTAACAGGGGGCAGCAGCGGAGCTCCGCGTGAGGAGAGACCGTCGATCTCGTGGCAGGAGTTGTGCGGGGAAATGAGATTCCAGCAGCCCTAAGTGACAGTTTACGGTCTCTGATTTGGTTTGGGAAGAGATTGCCAGGCAACAAAACCAGCCTGAGTCCTGAATGAAACAGCCATCTGTTCCGCGGCCCGCTAAAACTGAATTAATTTCACATAATCCTGGAATTCAGAGCTAGATTGATGTCTTGGGTAAAACGCTGTAGTTCCTGGAGCCCATCTTCGTCCGTGTGATCTTATAACCTGGCCTCGTATTATTGTCTTCTTGGAGTATAGCATATTTGGCGCCTTATGAAAAGAATTAGGACAAATTTTACATTTCCTTTGTCACAAAGTACAAATCCTGAAGATCTCCATGCTTCACCCTCAAACAAAAACACTAAGCAGACAAAGGGAGAGTGGGCCGGTGCATCTGCGGTGTAAATCAGGTCATACAAGACTAATCCCTTTGTGTATATGTCATGTTTGGAGGGTTTACCTCACAATCCAAAAACCAACGCAAAGAGGGCAGCTTTGAGCATTTCACATCCGTTCTTTTGTAGGTACTTACAGTTAGAGATTTATCCGAACCCCTGTAACTCGTCCTGCGAGAATGACACAATCTCAAATTGTGTGTCTTGTCTGGTTCGAACACCTTTGTAAGCAATCTGACTTATTATTTTTACATAATGATAGTAAAATAAGCATAAGTACCCACCTACCTTGTCCAGTTCATCAGTTATTAACAGACCAGCATCAAAAACAAAGGAAAATTCTGTTTAGGTTTGAAAGTCATGAGCTATTGTATACTTTTCTGGTGTTTAGTTTTGCATTTCAGCTTGTTCTGTTAATTTTATAAGCCATCTGACTAAATACAAGCCTTTTTTAGGCCCTATAACCACCCAGAATAAAGTCATGAGCTGTAATTACCTCACTTTTACCATGTTTTGCACAATATTTTGAATGTCAGATTGTCTGCATACCCACTTGAAAAAAATACTACAGTCAGTAGCCCTACATACTTTGGTGTTTTTGAACCATACTATTGTAAAGCACTTGAATTAATTTGTTGTTGTAATTCTGTAGTTGCTGTGCATAACATAATATAACTTTTTTTTACAACTATTGGGTATATTGTACTACAACGCACTAAACAAATGCGTTAAAAATGCACATAAAAAAATGTATTATACTACAGTATTACAGTTTATCAGTTCACTATAGTGAATACTACAGTGTGCTATAGCATTCATTAACAAAGTATATATATTATATATATATAGTAAACACAATAGTGTTTTTGTATAGTGCATACTATAGCAAAGCGTATTATACTATATATTTTATAGTACTTATAACACTTTGTCAATGAATGCTACAGCAAACTGTACTACTGTATATCCCACATGAATATATATACTACCAGACTTCAACTGACAAAGTTATGGCTGTGCTTTACTTAAATTTTACCATGCTTTGCATTTCAGCTCACCTCTATGTAGTAGTGAAATCATGCAGGTGTTGATTTCATGCACTTGCCGACTCTGTTGTGCTGCGCTCATCCCAGGTCAGAGGTCACTAGAGATGTGGCATAGCAACCTGGAGCACATTTTCAGCGCAATTTGTGTTAAACGCAATGAATTGTGAGGCACGATTGCCTGTGGTGTGTTTGAGACAAACCAACACAATGACTGAATGAACCGAAGAGGTCACGAAGAGACCGACCCATCAGTGAGAAAACAACGAGACAGGAAATGATGGCTTGAACCATAATAAACAATAGCAAAAATGAAAAACAGGAGTCTCCTGTGATTTAACTCTTTATCTCAGATCTCAAGTCATGTCTCAAACTGCACTCATTCTCGCTTTCTTCTCTGTCATGTTCATTTTTTTTTTTTTAAAGAAACACGTTTTAAATGAAGGAAGCCAGAAAAAAGGACAGCAAGAAAAGGGTGTTTGTCAGGGCTGTGAGGAGGGTGTGCTATTTTGAGCGATTCTTTATAGTGCTCTCGCTTCAATTAATTAAATGGTGGTTCTACAATTTAGAAACGCATTGACAGCATAAAGGAAACCTCTATCAGGAAATACAGCGATGATGAGATCCATAAAGGATTTTAGACAGCAGCAATATCTTTCAGGGCTGTAATTAAGTGTCTGAGCATGTAAAAGCAATAATTAGACCGGCGCATACGACACTCAACACTGCCATCTAGTGGTGGAGCATGTAAAGCAAACCTTTATGATGACTGATTTGAGTGATTGGCAAGTCAAAGAAAAGCATATGTGGCATTTGTGGTCAGCATTAATATGAGCACAACAAAATATGCATGTTGCGTCTTTTCCATGCAAGATAAGTCTAGATATGGCAAATGAAGACTGAATCACATTTGGACATTTATTAAGATAGTGTTTAAACGTTTTGTGGCTGATATTTTTTTTAACATTTTTGAAAGAAGTCTCTTATAATCAAAGTCTGCAGTGTTTAATCAAAAATATTGTGAAATATCCTTATAATAACTGTTTAGAAAAAAAAACTTGGGATTAATTGTTTGACAGCACTATTTTTTATAAAACTGCATGTAATTAAAAAGTAAAATAATGCATTTAAGAGTAGTTTATGATGGGGTTTAGCTTCTCACAGCACAGGACAGTCTAGACGCTTCAGCCCTTTAATACAATTTTATATTTAATGTAATTTTTATTATCTACACATCTCATAAATACACATACACAGTAATAGAAACAACAAGACAGCTGATCTTTTATCAAAGCTATGGCTACTTCTCTCAACTGCATGATGAAGTGAGAAACATGATTGAAAACTCACACTTTTTTATGGCTACTTTTTTATTTGAAAACATTTTAATATGTCCTTTCATGAAAGGACAGTGAAAACATGTAATTTCAACTGTTCATTAATAAAAATACTATTAGTGTTAAAAACTGGAATACAGACAGTTTTACTGAATTAAACATGTTTAAAAAAACTGCCCTCGTGATTTGGACAATGAATGTAACTCACCAGGAATCCTTTCCAGATTGTATATTGTTCTGTCAGATCCACCTGAACACAGCTTTTATAGTCACAACAAAATAATTACACCTGTCATCTTTGGCTCGTCCAAAAAAAAAAAAACCTACAGCACGAAGACCAAGAAACGTTATGTAACGTTATATGCATCAAGCAGCTGTGCATGCTTTAAAACAGCCCCAGATCAAAAGGATATGTAGATAAAGAGATGCTAAGTAAGCTGAAGCACATCTCAAATGGTTTTTTGGCTAAAAGTCAATAGTATGATCAAACCAAAGCATACAAATTGGATCTCATGGCAAACGGCTCTGCTGACGCAAGATGTTGGGAAGATCCTCTGTGGCTGAGGCTGCTGGAAAACTCATAAAGTTGGGAGGAAAAATAGATGGGGCTGAATCTATAGGGAAACTATGATGGGATTTGCAATAACACTGAGACTCAGAAGACAAATTATCTTTCACAAGGACAATGAATATATATGAATGTTTTTTTTTTATATTTCATGTTTCATATTTTGAGAAATGCTTTGTTTGCCTTTGACAAGCATTATAAACTGATGACTCTTTGTTAAATAAATGAGAGTTTGGTGCTGTATCACATTTCAGCAGAAATGTCAAGTCTTCTCAAGGCACTCAAGAGCTGTTCCTTCCTCTCTTATTGCTCAATGGTCCTGGAGGAAAAGGCCACTCACTGAAGGACCCACAGGGCCACTCGTCCTCCCTCTCAAATCCAGCACGGCACGTGAACAGCCACCCGCGGTCTGATTTATGGACCTCTCACTCGCTCCTTCTCTTCGTTCTTCCTGTAGACAATGAAGTGTCTCGTTAACAAAATTTCTCCCTGATTTACAGTCTTTTTTCAGGGCTAATAGAGAACAGAGCAGAACGGGGCCCGTGTCAAATGAGTTGATGCTAAATGAGCAGCTATATGGGAGAGATTTTCCTCCAGGGGAAAAACATATAGCTTATTGGATTCATTTGGAATTCCATATTCTTTAGTGATATATTTGCTTTTGCTGTAATTTGAGGAAGTAGGGCTAAAGGCACACCTTGTGGGCAAAATAATATACATGTTTTTATAAAAACATTTGATGGAGCAACAGATTTTGTGTGAAAATTAATAGAAAGTGGTATGTTTTGTTTAACAAAAAAAGGTCATCCATATTGATACAAATAATTCATCTTCAGCAATTATTTCAGGAAAGTCATATATAAAGAGTCATATATAAATTGCAGAAGTGTTAAATTAGACTCAAATTGAGTTCATTGTGTGATTAGTGTTCAGATAATTTTTTTTAATAATAAATACACAAAACACATTAACATTTATTTATTTTCATTATCATATAATATCATTATCAGATAATATTTCATATTATCATTCTAAATCTTTTTTTTCTGAACCAAATGTTTTCAGTGTTTTCATTACATGTAAAATATACATATTTGGTCCATATATTCTTAAGGTCATTGGGCTGCATTATTCTGTGCTTACATTTATCTGCTTAAAGGTGTCATACAAAGCCCATTTTCCACAAGCTAATATCATTTTTTAGGCTCTTAAAGGAAAGTTTGTAATATAGTTTGTTTTAAAATTTCTCAAAGATAGTTTAAAAAATGCTAATTGTATCCCGTCAAAAACAGTTCTTTAGAAATCACTCTGTTCTGTGTACTTCCCCTTTAATTCTTCACGAGCTCCGCTGACCCCACCCCTCTTTTCCGAGGCACTCTCAGAGGATCTTTTTTTAGCCGTATTCATATTAAACTTGCAAATTAGCCAGTTATTATGAAAGGCGATTTGCAAAGATTCATTAAAAGACATTATACTCACCGCTTCTGTAGGTGAGGCTGGATCATTAATGATTTGTGCAAACATAAGCACATTTCGGTTGATCAAGGGGGCGTTTCCCTTTAGAATCAAACATAATGGTAATTCTCTGCATCTTCAGTCTCTCAGATGTCGGGAGTAAATGACTACTGCTATGTTCATTAATACATTCAACAACAAAACACCTCAATCTCTTAGGAG
>JAUCNO010000353.1:1850691-1868854 GCA_032353835.1 Enteromius viviparus
GTCTGTCTGTCTGTCTGTCTGTCTGTCTGTCTGTCTGTCTGTCTGTCTGTCTGTCTGTCTATCTATCTATCTATCTAATCTATATGTATAAGTAATCTATATGTATAATTAAAAAGATTTTTTACACACATATATATTTATATTTATTTATTTATTTATATGTTGTACAAGTTACTACTCTCATGCGCACATAATTTTGTTTCGTTTAAAAAAAAAGTTCATGTTAAATATTTTTTTTATTTGTTTGTTTAGTTCTGTTTTTGTTTTGTTGACAGTGTTTTTGTCCAGGGGCCTGTTTCATAAAACAAGTTTACCAAATAAGCCAGGCTTATTATTATTATTAATCTGGCTTATTTGGTAATCTTGTTTTATGAAACAGGCCCCAGGTTACTGAAGTTTAGCTGTAATGTTTCTTTAAAAAAAAAAAACATAACAGTTTTTAGTTTTCTTGTTAAATTTCTGTTTTTTTGTTTGTTTGTTTGTTTTGTTGACTCCTAGTTGCTGCAGCTTAATTGTTGTGAGATTTTATTTTGTTTGAAAAGGTGTTATTTAAGTTTATTTTTTATCTATTTTAGTGAACATAGTAGATCAATATAGTTCATTCTAACTGTAACAGCACTGAACTGAATGAAAGAGCCTCTGCCACATCAGCTCATTTTCTGAGCGGTGGGCTGTGATGGTCCTGCAGGGGGCGACGGCTCAGGTGTCCTCAGGAGGCGGACCGCTCCGGCCCACGGCTGTGCTGAAGGAGGCAGGATTACGGGCTGTATCTATTGTGCTTTAATGAGTGTCTTTGATGTGGCGGTGTTTGGTGTTTGTACACCTGGGCCGTGGCGGGCTCTGGCTGAGGTGGACGGGGGTGAGCCAGCATCAGCCAGGTAACACTTCCCAGTGAGCCACTGCTGCTGGCGTGGGAAGGCAGTAAAATAAGTCCTGCTAAGGGCCCTGCCCCCTTTGTTTGCCCTGGTTTATGGTTCATGGGCCCCCAGATCCTACACGGAGCCCCAGACAGACACGTCGAGCTCAGGCTTCATAAACTACAGAGCTACTGTATGAGATCTGTCTGTGAGTCGGCCCAGAGCCCTTCATGTCAAGCACTGAGCTAATGAACAACAGTATCAGTCCTACTTGATGTAATGATGATGTCTGAACAGCTGAATAAGTACAGACTTTAGGATAGCTTTGACAACTGGTGAGAATTAGATGCTAATTTCAAAACAAATAACAAAACAAAAACATGATAAAATAAAGTTTGTCGTGAGTTACCATAATGAATTTTTTTTTAAATGTAAAAAAATGATCTAATGTGATAGCCTTTTGCAATTTGTTTTTGTTATGTATGTTATGTATGTGTGTTTGTGTATATATAATTGTGATTAATCACATCGAAAAAAAATAAGACTTTGTTTACATAATATATGTATGTGAACTGTGTATAATCATAATGTATGTATTCACACACATACAGCATATATTTAGAAAATATTTAAATGTTTCTATATTTATATTCTTATATTATAGGAATATATTTCATATATAAACATAACATAACACACACACACACAATAAAAATATATACAAATATTTTATGAAAACAAAAACTTTATTCTGTATGTGATTAATCACAATTATTTTGTTTGTTTTATACTGCTATATTTTGTTTCTATTTGTTTTTGGTTTGTTTGTTTTTTGCTTTGTTTTGTTGTGCTTAGTTGTCTTGACAACGTATGCGTATTCACTGCTGATGTGTTTCTACATACACTGTATTTATAATCACATTGTTTCCACATGCATTCAAGAAGAACATCACTGACATTCAAATCACTTGCATTCAAAGCCAGTCTGATACAGGAAACCATCACAGAAAGAGGAAGTATGTTTGTCTGCAAATTATAAATGTTAGCAAATGTTTCAACATTTTTCCTTAATATAGGCTAATCTGTTGTGCATCATGAGAATGTGTGTGTGTGTGTGTGTGTGTGTGTGTGTGTTTGTGTGTGTACTGGTGCAGCAGTGAACGTTTTAATTATGTTTTTCTTTTTCACATACTGGTGAGTGTTGACCTCTCTCTCTCTCTCATTCACACACACACAGACACACACACACACTCATAACTTCACTTGTTTGACCACAAACAATAAATATTTTCATTCTGCGACAGGCCTTTAGAAATGTCAGCTATTAAGATATGATAAGCCTATAAACTTACGAAAATATGAGAAAAAAAGGAACATGATACAACACTTAGGGCACACCCTTTCCCCAAAATAGAAGTCAAAATGAAAATGTATTAAAAGGATGTGAGCCCGCCTGTGTTTTTAATAACACCATTAAAAAATTATTTCACTCTCAGAAAGGTGTACCTTTTGAAAGGGTCCTCTCCCATAGACTGCTTTTGTGCCCTTAATTTCTGAAAGTGTACTGACTGAAGGTGATTTGTGAAACATTCACTGAACTCTCTGTACTCATCGTTTTCTATATGGATTTGCGTTTAGGCTACCAAAAATATCTCAGCACGTTATGGTAATGAGACAACATCTGGATTATTTGAGGCAACACAATAGATTAACCATTAGATATCACCTAAACTAAGTATAATCTGGCAGTTGTGTAAATGAAAGCGCTTGTTTGAAACAGATCTTCTGTGAGGAGTGAGCAGGTCTAGTGTGTGTGTGTGTGTGTGTGTGTGTGTTGCTGGGCAGCCTGAGCTCAGATTGTGCTGTAAATCAGTGTGTTGTCACTCTCTCTGTGTGCTCAGACCAGATCACACTGCAGTGAGATCACACACATGTTTCCATGCACACACACTTAGTATTAATATTAGACATAGAAATAACTGCTCCCAAAATATAGTTGACTATTCAGCGATTGTTATTTCTACTTCATTACATAACTTATGAAAATAATAATTTGATTGCCTTTTATTATTAATTTGTGTGATGGTGTGAGAGAGTTGACGAGGCTCTATTAGACATTTTAGAAAGAGAGAAAAACAGCATCAAACTATAAAATAGTAACAGCAAAAAAATAATAAAGTGGTGTGTATTGTGTTATATTATGTTTGTAGGAGATTGTATGAATGTATGTAAATAGCGTATACTATACCAACAATAATAATACAATAGAAACTCTTTTATGTAAAAGGACATATTAAACTAATATTAAATTCATCTAACATTTATAATGTTAAGAGGATCTATTTTTCAAATGAATATATGCTGTTCTTTTAATAATATAATGTATGGTTTTCACAAAAATCTGAAGCAGCACAATTTCAACATTGATAATCATCAGAAATGTAATAATGCTAGAAAAATGCAGCTTTGATCAGAGGAATAATTACATTTTAAATAAAACATTTTAATCAATGTTCAAACAGAAATGGTTATCTTAAATTGTAATAATAGTTCATATTTTTTTACTGTATTTTTCATCAAATAAATGCAGCCTTATTGACTTCAAGCATTTGAACAATCGTGTAAAAAGCTTTTTTTACTCATTCATTTCTTTATTTTGGTTTGTGTCCAGACCAACAAGAATTTTAAAAAGAACAATGTTTAAATGGTTAATTAGCTATATTTTTTGGTTTTAGAAGACCAAAGCATTCAAAGTCTGAGTACCTCTTAAAAATGAATATTTCAGGAAAGTCATGTCTGTGCACATTATCTGAAATCACTGTCATTAAGAGTAATTGTCAAGCAGAGTTTGTCAAATATCTTCTATTGTCAAACTGAACAAGCATGTAATATGATGCGATGATGGTCCTCCAGAGCGGGTGTCTGTGTGTTTCTTCAGCTCTCACCTCTCTGTGTCCTACAGGATGAAGTTCATCAGAGGCTTCTGAAGCAAAGCCGTCCTCTCTCCCTCGTTCATTAGCATCCAAAAGGCCTGACGTCTATTGCGTGAAGGGGGGCGAGAGAGAGGGAGAGGGGAACAATTACTGTCCCTCCAGCCTTTTTTATCCTTTTCAAAGGCCAGGGTGATTAGGAGAGGAAAGTTTAGATTTCCTGAACTTGAAGTGGCAACGCAGCAGTGACAGACGCATCTCAAGACTCAATCCACATCTGTCTGAGAGCGGGGGAGCGCACACACACACACACACCCACACTGACCTGCACTGCTAAAAACACACTTACAATACAGTCACTACTGTGCTACTGAAACCAAACCTGGCTGTTATACACTTGGGAAATAATTTAACCAATCAGATAATTGCATTTAGAATTTTTCATTTTATTTATTTATAAACATAAAGCTCAAACTAAAACCACAAAAATCCATTTTCATAAAATAAATCAAATGTTCAGCGATACACAATATTAAAAATAAAACAATAAAATGAAATAAACAATGACAAATAATAAAATAACAACAAAAAAAAAGTCAAAAGTAGTCTTTATTATATGAACTATATATAAGATTTCATATATGTACTGTACACTATAATGCAATCTACTAAATCAAAATCTTGGGGTCTGTAAGAATTCTTTTTAAAAGAAATTAATACTTTCCTTCAGCAGAGATAGATTAAAGTGACAGTAAAGGCATTTATAATTTAATATCTATATCTCATTCTTAGTACAGCAGATATTAAGAAATCAACTGATTGCTTGTTTTGGTTCAGACAAAATGTGTCTCTCTTTTATTTTCCAGGCACTGACTCATCTGACTGCCCTGTTTACTGATTTAGGCAAAGTGTGGAAAATATGCATCTTCTCTTATAAGTGTCCTTTTGTGGAGCACCAGGCCTCTGTAATATTTCTCACCGAGGTGAGAGGCTCCTTATGCCAGAGAGACACAGCATCTCTTCTTAACCCTTCCAGCACCACACACACACACACACACACACACAGGACACCACAAATAATGCTTACTTCATCTAAAAATGATTAAAAAAAATAAATAAATATAAATAATAATAAAATACTTCAGTTGTAACATCTAAATCTTTACTTGTCACACGATTTCTGAAACTCAAAACCAGAACCTCCCACCATACAATAATTCTTGGTTTACAATTTTATTAAAAGCGTCTAGCAGAACACAACACACAAAAATCTAACAGGAATTAAAATTATGGCAAAGGTGTTTGCCAATGTTCACTTTTGAGATGTGTTTGGGATATTTTGTGAGGCATTTTGCATTTCGTGTGTGCAATTCTTGGATCTGTGTAACGTTTTAAATAATGAATAAAAACGTGGGTAAGCAGCTGAAAAATGGGGTCAGATATTTAATTATTAGCATTCCTTTCCTGCCGAAAGATTAAATTAAATTTAAATCTGCAAAATGTTAGTTTTCCTTAAAAACAAGTTTGCATGTAATATCTTAATTGGTGTTTATAACCCCAAACATATGAGATATTAGTTAAGGGCTGAGTGAGCTGATCGTTTTCTCACGTGTGTGTGTGTGTGTGTGTGTGTGTGAAACAGAAGCTCAGGAGCATGAACTGATGTGTCTGATGACAGGCTATTTGTTTCTCTGTAAATCAGCTGAATCTGAGCAGAAAGGTGTGAGGGCCCTTCGCATTTACGGCCCCTGAGAAGCGCAGACGACAGCAACATCCTCCATCATCATCTCCAGGTGCAGTGCTGTTTAAAACACTTGATATTAAGTGACCAAAACAGTTCTCCCTAAAAATCTGCTCAACATTTGTGCAAATAAAGGTTTCATTTTGTGGTGTTGCAAAATAACATTGAAATTAACCCATTTTGTTCTATGCATCAAGATATAAGATATAATATAAGAATATTAGATGCATTTTTCAAGTAATGGCATTGCATATTATTTTCCCCATAAAGAATCCTCCATAAATGAATTTTATAATCCTTTTGGAAAACATTTTTTATCCAGTAATATTTATTAGAAATATTGTAATAAAAGCAAATGGATGTGTAATATCAAAGCGCATGACATTAGTATAAAATTCTAATATTATTACCTAATCTAAAACATGTATTGATTATAACTACAAATTCAAGGCTAGGCCTGTATATTAAAAAAAAGCAACAATACGCTTATTTCTGCAGTTATTTAGCCTATAATAAAAAGAAAGAAAGAAGGTGACATGTTTCAGCTGTAAATTAATATGTATTCTGTGTTTATTATTTCGCTGGCTGGACTGGAGTCATGCTGGATTAAGGAAATTCACACATATCAGCTTCGGGCCATCATCCACACTTCAGTCGATGGCCGCGTCCTAATGGGCGTCCCAGTAAACACCAGCTTTCTCACACGAGTATCTGGGACAACAAAAGATTAGCATTATTCGCAAATATACAACTGAGTTCAAAGGCAGACGCTGTCTCTCTCTTCCTTCTTTTGTTTCAAAAACGATTTCCCGAATAGAAAAACAAGTTTGGATTAGGCTACTCTGCTGCCACGCCGATGAAAATGTTTCCATATCAAATAATTCTAATAACATCACAGCAGGTAATGCATAAAATTATATATACAAAATAAAAATAAAGAAATAAATAAATACGTCGAGATATGGGCTAGGCTATACTTAAAAAAAGATAATAGTATGCCCAATAAAATCAGAAGAACGAAAATCAAAGTACAAAATGTGTAAAACAGAAAAAAAAATATTTATTTGTAGCATTTTATTTTAAGGTGTCTTAAACATATGTAGGCCTGTTATTTTAAAAACAATTAATTACATGCAAGTAGCCCTAACCAGTATACCAGTAGTTAATTAATATTGATATTAAATAATATGCCATCTTAAAAATAAAGTGTAAATTATTAATATATTTTTTTTTTCATAAAAGGCCTATATCTTAAACGTTTTTCATTGACTCTGGACTTTCAAATGCTTTGTAATGGGCCTCTATGTATGTCAAGAATACTTTCCGTTTTGTGGCGACATATTATCGGGCGCTATTAGGGCTCGATGGGCCTGGTCTGGCGCAGCGGGTACCGCCCCATAACAGCGGGAGCTCTGTATATCGGCCCTTTAAAAAGGCCCCGGCGCGTTAAAGGGCAGATTGAGACGCGCTGTCAAAGCATCGTAACCCAACGGGATTTAGTGATTTCGGACTTCTATTGATTTCATCGGAACTATGTCTTCCTCGAGTCCCGACCAGCGCCTGGATCACCTCCTGAGCGCCGTGGAGAGCGAGTTTCAGAAGGGCAGCGAGAAGGGCGACGCGTCGGAGCGGGATATTAAACTTTCCCTAGAAGACGCGGAGTTATGGGGCAAATTTAAAGAGCTCACCAATGAAATGATTGTCACGAAGACTGGAAGGTAAGTTTAGGTTTGAGGAGGCGCACTAAAACGCTTAATGAAAAAAAATGTTCCGTTTTTTCATGAACGCTACTAATCTTCAAAAATCCTAAAAAAAAAAAAATCCTAAAAAAAGAAAAAAAATCCTAAAAAAATCTGAGCACAATCGGTAAAATTTATCCAGACGTCGGTCATCTCTAGAGATTTTTAGTGTTGCTAAGGTTGAGATGGTTTATTTAGTGGTGCAAATTTGTCAACCGATAATTAGTTAATTAACATGTTTGTGGTCTTGTAGGCGAATGTTTCCCGTGCTCAGAGCCAGTGTCACCGGCCTGGACCCCAACGCGATGTACTCGGTCCTGCTGGACTTCGTTGCGGCCGATAATAATCGGTGGAAATATGTGAACGGTGAATGGGTGCCGGGAGGAAAACCTGAACCTCAGAGCCCGAGCTGTGTCTACATCCATCCAGACTCACCCAACTTCGGCGCACATTGGATGAAAGCGCCCGTCTCCTTCAGCAAAGTCAAACTCTCCAATAAACTCAATGGAGGAGGACAGGTAAAGACACTCTTTAGTTCACTTTAAGAGAGGAAAAATACATAGGCTAAATAAAAAAAGCAACACAAATGCAATTCTTTCAAATAATAATAAATGATATTCTGTAGGCTATACATTCAGCATTTAATGCCTGTTTTTTTATTTTAATTTTTTTATAGATTATGTTAAACTCTTTGCACAAATACGAACCCAGGATTCATATAGTGAAAGTCGGCGGGATTCAGAAAATGATCAGCAGTCAGTCTTTTCCTGAGACTCAGTTTATTGCAGTCACAGCTTATCAGAATGAAGAGGTGAGTGTTTGTTAAATAAAACCTGAGATGCATCATACAATAAATACATTTTTCCCCGTATTAATTTGTTCTAATTAATTTTCAGATCACAGCTCTGAAGATCAAGCACAACCCATTTGCTAAAGCCTTCCTAGATGCCAAAGAAAGGTACAGTTACTTGATGTAATTTATTTAAAAATCTATAAAATGTATTTAGATTTTATTATGCACTTATTAAGATTAATTAAACTGAACTTTATTTGTTGTCACATTAACAGAAGTGACCACAAGGAAGTACCAGATCACAGCACTGACAACCAGCAATCTGGATACTCGCAACGTAAGTAAACCAGAACTTCATGAACAAATAAAAAAAGTGTCTCAAGCTGCATATCTAACCCATGATATTCTTTCTCCAACAGTTGGTGGCTGGTTCCTGCCCAGTAATGGCCCTATGGGCCCCAGCAGCAGCCCTCCTCAGTTCAACGGGGCCCCTGTTCACTCCTCCGGCTCATACTGTGAGAGATACTCCAGCCTGAGGAACCACAGAGCTGCTCCGTATCCCAGCCATTACCCCCACCGCAGCACTACCAGCAGTAAGAGCAAATTAACCCTTTGTCAGGCCATTAAACGCTCAAACATCCATAGAAACTTTCAATTTTTACAAAAGGTTCTTTAGATTTCTAGAATGTTTATGAAGAAAAAAAGGGTTCTTTGGATTTTGAGGATGTTCTTCAAAAGAAAAAAATAATTTTTTTATTTTTTTGAATGTTCAAAAAAACACCAAGGAAAAGTTCTTCAGATTTTTAAAAATGTTTATCACACACACACACACACACACAAAGTTCTTCACAACAAGAAAAACGGTTCTTTAGATTTATAGAATGTTCTTCACACCGCCTTTTGGTTTCTTGGACCAGAAATGTTTTTATTCATGTATTTATTGCTTGTGTTGTGTTTGTAGATAACTACATGGACAACTCTTCAGGAAGTCTCGCTTCTCACGACAGCTGGTCGGCCCTGCAGATACCCAACTCCAGCGGCATGGGCACCCTGGCCCACACCACCAACACCACCTCCAACACCAGGTCAGTGCTTCCTACATCTGAACAAAGATCTCTCGAAGATTTTAAAGTGGACTCACTGGCTAACCATTTGTTTTCTGCCTTACAGCCAGTATCCAAGCCTGTGGTCCGTCGCGGGGACAACTCTCACCCCCTCTGGCTCAACATCGGGATCCATCACCGGCGGCCTGACGTCTCAGTTCCTGCGCGGTTCCTCTGTGTCCTACTCAGGGCTGACTTCCTCTCTGCCCGTGTCCTCTCCCTCCTCCATGTACGACCCGGGCCTGAGCGAGGTTGGTGTTGGAGATGCTCAGTTTGAGAACTCCATCGCCAGGCTGACAGCGTCCTGGGCTCCTGTGGCTCAGAGCTACTGAGATCCATCAGACTGTGACTCTCAGGACTTGATCTGAGGGGAAGATCCTACAAACGCTGGTCAGAAGTCTGCTCTCAGAGGGAATGCAGAAGAGCCTCTCGTTGTTTGGTCAACCAGAAGGCCCGGGTGAAAGGAAACGAGTTGATTTCCTTAATTCTATATCTGTATGGTGTCGTGGCACGAAGTAATGACGAGAGACAATCACTTAATCGTAGAGTATCTATATTTACAAAAAAAAACGTAAGAACGGGGCCAATTATGGTGTTTATTGTTCTTAATAATATTATCTAAAAGATTAATAAGACCAAATTGTGCTGTTGACTGACTAAAATGTATATGTGTGTAAATAAATAGAAATTAACGCCCAGTTTCATGGTTTTACAGTATGTAACAGTAACAGTGTGCTTTGGAGAAAGATGGACTTTTTGTTTGAAATGAACGGTGACCCTGCAATCCATTCTATAGAGATATCATTTGTACATATCTATCTATTTGTATTTGTTGGACTCTTAATGAGTTTTATTTATGTCATTTTAATAATAAATTAAAGTTGTTTTTTTTTCTGTCAAACATTTGTCAGTTGTCTTTACTTCCCTTGTATTTTTCCAAGTATGCACATATTTTCTTTTGGTTATGTTACAAAGACATAAAAAACTGATCCTTTTTAACAGTTTTTCCTCAAAAGAAATCAATATTCATTCAGCAAGAATCAATTGATTTGATGACAAAAACTTTCATACTATTATAAAATAGGTCTTTTTCAAATAAATGCTAGTTTATGTTAATAATTAATTCAATTTCTTTTTTTCATATATGCCAAGCACTTATGAGGGGTCTGTACTATACCTTGTGTTTTCTTACATATATTATTTGCATTCGCCTTGTTCAAATTATTCCATTTAAAAATCTTGAGATTGTAAAAAATCTTAATTGTTAATAAATAGTCATTTTCTATGAAAAAACCTATGATAGGTTTTAAATATTTGCTCGTTCAAATAAAATTAATCATGAATGATCTGAAAATTCCCTGACAATTTTTTTCAGGTCTTTTTCTAAACAGATATGTCTGACCACTTTAAGCCTTCTTACAGTTAATGTTTATTGTTATCGTGATGAGAAATTAATTTCAGTGTGCATAAGTGGAGTGAATTGGACAGCAGGTGTAGGATGAAAGTGAGCAGCAGCAGGTGTGTGTGAGTGAACAGCATGTGATGAGCTTCAGTCTCTCACAGCGCTTCGTTACAATCTGCAGATCTGTGTGACACATGGTCAACACATCGCAAGAGAAAAGAGAAAAAATCAATAACAAAATGCAACTGATACCTACTTCAGTAAGAAAAGAAAAAAGGTAAAGAAAAAACAATAAATATATATTTATTTATTCTATAAAGCAAGTGACACTTTCACCAACATAATATTAATGTTGCACACAATTGCATTTTTGACACAAATTAAATATAAAATTTTATATAAATCAAAAGTGACTTACTGTAACAACTGCATATATTTATTACTTTAGTAACTATATATTATACAATATATTGTCCTATTATTTTAATTAGGTTTAGTACAATCAATATTAATAATACTCTATTAATTATACTAATATTGATCCTAGTTCTACTAATACTAATAATTTTAATATTAATTAATATGACAATAAATAATAAAATAAAAATAAAAAGCAGCTTCAAAAATCACTGCTAGTGCTAATAATACTAATTCGTAGTAGTATATTTTAAAATGTACTGTTGTTATCATTTGTATATGTAATAATAATAATAATAAACAATGCAATTGTAATACACTACTATTAATGCTACTATTATTTGATTATTTATTTACAATGTTATTATTGTTTATTACTACTTCTTCTAATAAAAATAATTATTATTCATAATGAACAAACTATTAATAATACTACTATATGATAAAATAAATACATATATATATATGTCTATGATGTGTGTGGCGTGACTGAGAGAGCTGCTGATGTTTCTGCTCACTGACAGCGCTGGAGATCTATGCTCTGAGGCTGTGACTGAGCACTCAACACCTGAGCGTAAATGAAGCCTGGAGGGTCACACGGCCACGGGCAAACAATAATGAAGGAGCAATGTGACAGCCAGCTGTGTGTGTGTGTGTGTGTGTGTGTGTGTTTCCAAGGTAAAGAACACAACCCATGAAAGTTAGTCTTTCTAAACAGATCTGTGTTGACCCGTGGAGGATCTGAACTCTCACAGCATGAGTCCTCAAAAGCTCTTTGTAAGCCACATGAGATGAAGACTTCTGTATGAGCAGCTTTTTAAGAAGCCAAAATCTTGAATAAAAACTAAGACAAGAACAGCCTGTGATGGTGCTGTCAGCAAAATTAGTAAATGAAAAAAAATCTGACAATTCACTTGCACTGAATTGATATTGTTCTCAAGTTTGGGGCATGGAGATTCTTAACTGATACCTTTAATGGATTTTCATTTGATACTTTTATTCAGCAATAATGGTGTATATCTGCCCAAAAGTGATACTAAATCCATGTATAATGTTACATAAGATTCATATACTGTATATATATACATATCAATGAACACAAAGGCTTTTTAGTACACTTAAACAGTATTTTAATATAAAAGCAATTATGAATTTACATATGAATGTGTACTTAAATCACTTTTAGGTGTCCTAGAAATGCTAAATATTTGCAATTCTATTCTATGATTTGAAATATATTATTTCTGTAAAAAACATGCATGATACAAACAACTACACATAAATACAGAGCACATAATCAGTCACAGAATGGCTGATGTATCATAAACACGCAGCATCTTCTCAGTCACATGTGATGTTAGCAGTGATAACAATAAGACTGTGAGCGTTTGAGCTCTATATTACCAAACAGCACACTTCAGAGCACAGTCCTCACAGCGAGGAGTCCGGCAGGCCTTCCTCTCCTCACCTGCGTGCCAAACACACTTTCTAGAGCGTATTTAGAAGACACACTTGCCAGGAAGACAGAGGTAAAGACCAAGTAAAGCTATTATGAACAGGGATCAACACAGGCAGGCTGCCACATGTTGTCTATAGAAATCTATAGAAAGCCCACACACTTTACAGAAACAGAAACAAACTGTGTGTGTGTTGCTAAGAGTTTGCAGATCCACCTCACACACAAAGAGCTCATTCATACTCTGAGACTCATCAGTGATCGGGGCTAAAAGGGGAAGATGGGCAGAGGCTCTCCAATTAAAGTGTGAATACTTTAAAAACAACATTCCTTAATGTCAAATTTGCAAAGGCTTTGCAAATCTCATCCTCTACAGGGCATAGCATAATCAAAAGATTTAGAGGACCCGGAGAAATCCCTGTGCTTAAGGGACAAAGCCAAAGACCTCTGTTTAATGGCCATGGTCTCGAGCCCTCAGACGAGTCTGACATTACTAAAAGGGCCCAGGAATACTTCCAGAAACCCCTGTCAGTATCCATCTGCAGATGCCAACTAAAGCTCCATCATGAACAAAGGAAGCCATTTGTGAACATGACCCAGACGCACTGTTGTGTCCTGTGGACCAGGGCTCATTTAAAATACACTGTTTTAAAGTGGAAAAGTGTTTTATGGTCAGACAAGTCCAAATGTAACAGTCTTGTAGGAAATCACAGACGCTGTGTCCTCTGGGCTAAAGAGGAGGAGATCTTCCAGTGTGTTATCAGCATTCAGTTCGAAAGCCAGCATCTCTGATGGTATGGGGGTGTATAAGTGCATGAGAAATGGGCCGCTTGTATTGGAAGGCACTACGACTGTTAAAAGGTATAAAAAGGCTTTAGAGCAACGTACAGTATGCTCCCTTCCAGAAGATGTCTATTTCAGGGAAAGCTTTGTGTATTTCAGCAGGACAATGCACATTACATCAGCACGGCTTTGTTGTAGAAGAGTCTGATGCTGAATCGTCCTGCCTCTATCAACTCATAACCTCAATGCACAGACGTCTTCAGACTGTTTTGAAAAGAAGAGGAGATGCTCGTGGTAAACATGCCCGCATCCTAACTATTTTGATACCTGTAATAGGAATCTCAGTTATTTATTTATTTATTTGGATCTAAAGTCGTGGCTAATCCTATCCTTTACCAATTACCTAGTTGTGTGCATTTTCATAATATTAACCCTTCTGTTGCACTGCAAAAATAGTCGTGCAGCTCTTTTCTGGAATATCTGTCATTTTTAAAGTTTTTATTTTATGAACTCGACCATACCACTGGACAGTAATCTAAATATGTAAGAACCATTGCCTGCAGAATTTTAGAGATACAATACTGTGGCAAAAATTTTTACACTTCTCTTAAAAACTGATAAACCTCTTTCCATGACAATTACCATATTATCTATATGTTTTGGTTACTTTAACCTGCTATCAAGAATAACTCCAAGAAGCCTAATTTCCTCTACTTGTTCAACAGGCTCGCTCTTTACAGACAAATTTAATTGTGGTTTATATTTAAGTTTAAAATTTGATCCATTGTAGAATTGTAGAATTCACTATGCCCCCTATAACTTTTAAACCAGTGCACAGTTTGAGAAGTAAATTTATACCATTTCAATTTTTCCATCAATAGTTTATGGTCCAGTACATCAAAAGCAGAGCTAAAATCCAACAATACTGTTCCTACTAAATTACTATCATCAATCTGTCCTAAACAATCATCAGTTATCTGTGTTAATGCTGTTGCTATTGAATGCCCTACTTGATATGCATGTTGAAAATTTAGAGAATAAACTATTTTCCTTAAAGAATAATTGAATTTGTTTCAAACACTTTACTAAGAGCTGGCAATAAACTTTTTGGTTGACTATTAGCACCACTAAAACTCAATGCTGCATTTTTCTGTAAAGGAATGACCTTTGCTTCTTTTCAAGCTAAGGTGAAAATCCCTTTAATACTAAAATGTAACATTAAAAATGTGTCAAACTGGTCCTGCCAAACAATTGGCTGCTAATTTTACAAGACAACCATCCAAGTTATCCATTCCCGATGGTATATCTACATTTATCATTAATCATTTCTGTTCCACGTTCTGTATATTTAATTCATTCAATTCAAAACCTAGGCTTGGGTTATCACTTATCATATTTTCAATTTGCTTTTCACTTGATATAAAATGATCAATTAACATTTATTCTCTAAGCTTATTCACTTTATTTATAAGAGTATATTTGCCAATTTCCTCTGATTTGGTTAAAAATAAATTTCCTACCCATTATTTCATTAATAATCTTCCACCTTTTTTGTTCCATCATATTTATTTTCACTTATTTTTACTTTATAAAATATCCTTTTCTTTTTTCTATTAATCTTAGTCACTTGATTACGCAATTTACAATAGACTTCCCAAACCAGTTTATTCCCAGTTCTATTTGCTTTACCATTTGCCACATCTCTTTCTACCATTATGCTCTTCAGTTCATTATCAATCCATGTTGCTCTAATATTCTTGCTGTATGTTTTTTCATAAGCGCACCAAAGAATAAAATAATCTTTCAAAAGCTGCTAATGCATCATCAGGATGACCTTCCAAAATATATTGTTTACATCATTGCAAAATAAGTCCTGACAAAATTTCTTATATGATCTTAATAAATAATAATAATAAATTACTTTTGGTCTTCCTTTAGGGACCTTTGTTTTTTCTATTGATCACTATTATATTATGATCACTACCAAACCTGATCTCACGGCAATTCATACTTATTTTACAAGGTGGCTAATTCGTACGAATTTGTACGACCTGACTCGTACGAATTCATTTGATTTATTCTAAATCGTACATATTTTACGAGATGCCAATTCGTATGTATTTGTACGAATTACCTAAACACAACCCCGCCCCTAAACCTACCCATCACGTGGTTTTAGACAAATCGTACGAAAACGTACGAGTGAGGTCGTACGAATTAGTACGAATTGGCACAAATTTGGCACCTCGTACGAATATGTACGAATTCTCTATATGTGGGATTAAGGGAAGAGCAGGCATATGGATATGTTTGGAGATGGAAGAGAGAGTTCAGTTCAGTCCGGTTTCTGAGCGCAGACACTGAAACACATACACATAGCACGTCTCACACAGCGCAAGTGAGTTACTCTTGAATAGAGAATTACGCACAAAATTATTTCAAATTGCCGTTTTGACTAGCATTCAGTTAAACAGAGTCGAATACGTATTATGTCAATGTAAACGGTAACGTTAGGGAACATGTCTCAATCAGTACATTGCATTCGCATGTATTCGGTTTAAAGGGACCGCAGCCTAATTTATTTGCTATTGTCATGTTAATCAAGCAACAAAAGTAAATTCACTCAATGCCCCTGACTGAATCACGTAGTACTTAGCAGTTTTAAAGATTCATATAAATGCATTTATATAAAAATAATATTTATTCTTAATAGAGTGATTAATATGGTAAACAATAAAGAATGAATAATTATATGCCTATATAACCATTGGTATTTCATTGAAAAGGAGACCATTTTTGTGACCTTAATGAGAAGTGGTTATTTTTATTTTAACATAATGGCATGTTGTGTGTCACCACAGTTAAATCAGTGTCTATTATCAGAATTACAATCACATACATATACGAGGAATTTGTTTTTGTGACAAAGCTCTGCAGTGCAACAGAATGACAGTGACAAGACAAGACACAAGTAATAAAAAGAATAATATACAAATAGTGTACAATATACAAAGAAGTGCATAGGTGGCACAAAAACAATAAATAATATAGACATTTAAGTAAGAAGAGTTTGTGCATGTATGTGCAAAGATGACAATGTTATTAAGTGTTTATGGTATGGACAGCCACGGGGAAGAAACTGTTTCTGTGTCTGGTCGTTTTAGTGCTGAGTGCTCTGTAGCGTCGACCAGATGGTAACAGATTAAAGAGCGAGTGTGCTGGGTGTGAGGGGTCCAGAGTGATTTTCTCAGCCCTTTTGCTCACTCTGGATACGTGCAGTTCTTGGAGAGTGAGGAGGGATGTTCTAGGGATTTTCTCAGCAGTCCTGACTACCCTCTGCAGTCGTCTGAGGTCAGATTTGGTAGCTGAGCCGAACCAGACAGTTATAGAAGTGCAGATTTTATTATGATAAAATCTTAATGGCAAACATATTGAATTTGGATATTTTCAAACGGGTTTAGTTACAGTGTAATTCACTACTTGTAGCGACGTTACTGCCCATCACTGTGTCTTGGTAACCGGCTAACTTGTGGCTTGTCTTCGACCTGCTTCACGAGTCGTTTACGAATCACCACACAACAGGGTAAAAGAAAGGTTACGTTTGTGTCGCCTTTTAACTTTTTACTTTATATGATATTCTGTCCGGGGTCCCCTACACAAGCACACATAATTATACTACAGCATTTGTGTATGTCTTTTATAAATTTATTTAATTATTTTTGTTGTATAAACTAGTGGTTCTTTGTGTCTTATTATCTTTCATGGTTTATTTTATTTATTTATTGGACATTTTATATAATTAAGACTTCTTCAAAGTGTGTTTTCTTCTTGCCGTAGGGAGGCAGGCGATGCTGTTGATGAGACGAGGTGATTTCTTCAAAGATCTGCTGCTGTGTAGAAGCTATAGGCTGTCAGCCAAAGCAATCTCTCTCGGAGCTTAATCCACATCAGGATACTGAAATAATGCCGTCGCAGGTGGGCGGCGGACTTCATTAAGTCCTGAATATTGCAATTCTCTTCACATTATGATGTGTCCTACATATTTGAGTCCCCAAACCAAACAAATGTGGCTTAATCCAATTTGAACATTAAAGCGATGGATGGAGTCTGTAAATTTCAGAATTAAGCTCACTTTGTTCGGCTGATTTACATTACAGAGCAAACCAGCACACATTGTATTGCAGCTCAATTGCTGTGCTATTTATGTAAAGGGAAGTGCCCACTCTATAATAAGTTTGAAAGATGCTGCATTTCAAGGAATACGCAGAACGTTACAGAAAACCTCAGTTTTAGCTCGAAAACCCCAAAATGATCTGGAAACAAATAACTTTGTATGTTATTATTTGCAAAATGTGTGCTGGCTTCACTATGACTTTAAATGAGGTCAGTTAGTCCCTAACAACAATCCCCATACCACAATATAATGTATGGATATACATTAAATATCCGTTTATGAAATACATTGTCTTATAAAGTAAAACACATACACGCAAGCCATTCACAAAAGTGATTTTATGTCTATATAACCACTTTAAATAGAAGTAAAGAGTCTTTTAAGGTTTCAAATATGTTTTAGCAGAATACAATGTCAACATTTGGTTGAAACAATGTAGTTTAGCACAATATTTATTTTAGAAAATCAAAGAATATGCTTATTTTGACTTGTGCATATTAAAATATATAAGAAAAAGGAAGCATATTAAATGTTAGTATGTTTTAAATGAGCAACAAATAAATAAATAAAAAATCTAACTGATACTGCATATGATTAAAATATAAAACATGTATAATTGCAACTAATTAGTATTTGTTGTGAAAGTAATTAATCTTTTATTGGACCCCAAATAAAAAAAAATAAATAAAAAATATATATATATTTATTACACGGCTCTCTGGAATGCTTGATTCTGATTGGTCAGTTGAGACATTTGCAGGTTCATTA
>JAUCNO010000353.1:1868954-1890956 GCA_032353835.1 Enteromius viviparus
CAGTAAAGTACAGATACTTGAAAAATGTACTTAAGTACAGTAACGAATTACAACTACTTCGTTACTGTCCACCACTGCAAATTTGGCACCTCGTACGAATATGTACGAATTGCTCGTGAGATAGTGTTGTCACTACACCCAATAGGAACAGATACACCCTTAGAGCACATTTCCACAGCATTGGTTATGATATCTATGTTCTGGTTTTGGCTCAAATTTTCCCAAACATCCAAACATTTCTGGAATTCAGGTTGTATATGTTTAAAACACACTACTCTAGTGATCAGTGTTAGTTTTGTGATTTTCCCGAGACGCAGAATAGCAGCGCGTGACAGTCAATGCTCCAGATGCCTTGTTTTTCATCAACAATTCCACAGCGTCTTCATTTCCCGGTATCGCTGCAGTCAGTGCAGATGAGTGCATGGCTGGGTAAACACTTGGGTTATAACGGAGAGTCTGAATGCGAGGGCCTGTGGATGAGTTATGGGTCTCTGCTGCCAAAAACAAGTCGTCAAGTCTGGAGCGGCTCATCGTGGAGCAGTGTTTGCCCATCATCTCTCTTGCCTTTCACCCCCACACAAACCCACCTCGCCCTCTGATGTCTGTGTGCCTTCGTTAATGAAGAAATTCTCGTACCTGGGTGAGACATAGCTGTCAGCTGAGCTACTCCAGCTCTCTGTCCTGGGACGAGCTGCATACACCCACCCACAGCAGTCCCAAATAAAGCATTACAGATGACCAGCTTTACCACGTCTCTCAGAATAACTGATGAAACATCACAAAGCAGATCTCTTTAGTATCTCTGTGGTTCCTCATAGACAGTCAGACCTTTGAAACGCTCTCTTAAAGGAATAGTATTAAAATACTGTCATCATTTACTCACCCTCCAGTAGTTCCAAATCTGTATGAATTTCTTTGTTCTGTTGAACACAAAGAGAGTTTTATGAAAGTAAGGTTTGTAACCAGGCTGCTTTGTGTCACCATTAATTTCCATATTTTTTTTAATACTATGAATGTCAATAGTGTCCAAAACAGACAATCTTTTGCTGGAGAAACAATTCTCACTATTATTTATTAAGTATGACCTTAACTTGCTGCTTATTAATAGTTAGTCAGGTAGTTTAAGTGTGTTTTATGATTACTAAAATATGGTTACACAGAATAAGACATTAATATGTGCTTAATAAGTAATAAACAGCCAATATGCATGCCAATAATGAGTGGATCCTAAACTAAAGTGATAACATATTTTCATATATCGATACATTTCCAGTGCCTGCAATAAAAATTTATCTATATTTATCTATAAAATATATATAATTAAAAAAAAAATACAGAATAAATTAATGTATATGGGTAGTTAAAAGAAATATGACTGTGCCCTATGGTGTGACACGAAACTAAAAATGTAGAAAAAAAAACCTTAACATACAAATATATATATATTTGTATATTTATTATGTATATAGAAATACAATAACACGTATGTATATATTTAAGAAAAATGTTTTATAAATATATATATATATATATTACTTTCTTTTTTTTTATAAATATATACTGTATGTGTGCACATGCTTAATAAAAAAAAGAACACAGAATGCATACATATATTATTCAAATTCAAACACAAAAAAGTTTAGGATGTGATTTATTTTTTGACAGCACCAGTTCAGATGCAAAATCCTTTTAAGTGGTTTTCTACAATTTGTCTTCCAAAATGACATTTTTTTGCAGGCTCCTATGTTTATGTTCAGTTATTTTACTTTGTCATTGAAAGGAAGCTATTTATTGCCATCAAATTGAAAATTCAACATCAGAGTCTGATAAAGTTGAAAGTTGCAATTTAGTGAATTTAAAATACATTGATTTTAAATGTAATATTAATATCACACTAAACTATATTACATGCTTTTGTCAACATCGACATACATGCACTTCTTTAAAAACATGAGAGATTATAATAATACATTTTCAACTTTCAAGTTGTAGCCTATCAGCATAAGTAGAATTACCATAATTTCTCAATGCATTGTTAGTGAAATTACTTTATGCAATAGTTATTGTTAAGGAGTTATTAACATTAGTTTGAAGTCTTATTTTTTTTATAGATACAATAAAATATAAAGAAACACATTTGACAAAAAAAAAGAATAAAAAAGCTTTTAGGTTGTAACTGACGAGATGTCTACAGGACACTAAATTGCTGGTCTTTTTCAAAAAAGAAAATAATTAAATGTTGTGGTCGTGTTAAACATCATCAGTGTTTGTCTACCATTTTGACGAGTGAGCTGCGAAACTGTCTACAAGAGGCAAAGTTACTAGTAAGTTTGGGAGACATATGTGCCATTTCACGTACAACAATCAGCTGCTGGTTTGCAGGAGCTAATGCAGCTGACAGGCAGAAGGAAGATGCTCACTGACGCTCTCACCATCATGATGAAGAGCCGCTGAAGCCGGGAGAGCTGTTAACAAACGGCACACTCTGTTCTGAACCATTAGCAGTGATACAGAACATGCTATCAAGCCTGGGTGAGGAATAACTCCTGCTGATGTGTGTGTGAGAGAGAGAGCGGTGCTCTTCACTGTTTAAGAGACACGTGAACTGAATAACATGCTATGTAGAGGACATTTTCCATTTTGAACACTTTAATCCAAAGCCACTAACAAAGGACAACAGAAGCAATCAAAACTAACAAAATAGCAATGACAGGCAAGTGTTATGACAAGTTTTTAGCTGTTTCTAGCTGATTCTTCAAGAATGAGTTTGGAGGTCACTCCAGCAGGAGTTTAAAAGTCTGGGAAAGTGATTTTGTGCCTCTTTGGAATTAAAATAGTTTTTAAAATATTTAAAAATTGTATATAATTCCTGTGATCAGAGCTGAATTTTCAGCATCATTCCTCCAGTCTTCAGTGAGACTTGAGACACATTTCCTTCCTCACTTATCTTTTAAGAGTTTTTTTGTGGCACTATGTAATATAGATAATTCAGATATTATATGATTTTATTCACTGTTAAACATTCAGTTTAAGTCTGATTCAAATGGTTTTGTTTAAGGTGTGTGTATCTGCTCTGTGTCTTTTTACAGTTCATGGGATGTTTTGTTTTGTTTTGTGTTTTCAGAAAAAAACTGTCAGAAATAATAAGAAATCAATAAGAAATAAAAATGAGTAATATTTCTGATGTGTTGATTTGATGGGCAAAACATTTAATAACAGTTGCATACGAAGCTTAGATTCGGTAAATTTAGAAACAGGGTTCTCTAAAGAACAATCAATATTAATAGCCTAATTATTCTATGGATAATGTGAGAAAATGTTATATGGTCACAATTGTGACTTTTTATGTTAAAGTTTTTTTTTGCTGGGGTCAAAGTGCTTTAATAAACCAAATATTTTTAGTCTGGATAATATTGTTTGTCTTCTTTGTGGTTTATTAAAAAGTTGGTTACAGTTGTATTAATATCTCACTTCTGGGTTCTGTAAATTAGCCTTGTATTTGTTTTGTTTTTTTACACCTGCAGACTTTAAAACGGTTTTTATGTAGGCTGTGATTTCTATCATTGTTACTACAGTAAAACTGTGCTAAAAAGTAAATAAATAATGGCATTTGAGTAAATACACTGACAGAAACGATTTATTGATTTATTTTGTAAATGTACAAAGTGGGTTTAAACATAAGTGTTGAATGTCTCCACCTGACGGCCGGGAGAGGAATAACAGTTCATATAAAAGTCAATCATTTGGCAACACTGCCCTCTGGTGTTGCTTGATAGCACTGCTGAATGGGATAAACGTCGTTTGTTAAGTAAATAAAATGGCAGAAAATTGCTTGACGTTTAAAAAATGCTTTGGGGAAAGAAAAACTTATTTTTAAATTAAACAATTGAAGCAAGGTTTGTGTTTCATGGGGACAGAGAACTTCAACATTTCAGTTTGCAATTTAAGAAATGTATAGTTTATGGTTTAAAAACGATAACCATGTTTGATGCGTTTTGTATCTGCTCAGGTTTTGTTTTTTAGTTCTGACCTCTATTGTTCTTTGTCTCCTCATGCACTTCTCGATTACCATCAGGTGTATGAACATTTAATTGTTAAAAGAAGTGTGTTGCTAAATTTGTCCCCAGCCCTCTTCTGCTTAACCGGTCAAGGTCAACAAGTATAAAGCACCTGCTTAATTCATAAATGTTAATCATCATAATTATTCTCTTAAACTATCAAGAGTTTTCAGTCAAATCTAAAATTCAACTTTTAGAAGTACTTACATTATCTTACTAAGACTGGATGAAGCCAACATTACAGTGACACAAACAGGTTGGGTTTGAAATGATTTATTTAAAAAAAAAACAAGACATTGTGTATTACACTTCCATCATGACAACGGTGAAACAGTCATATAACCAAAAACAAACTCCTCTAACAGCTAAGATGAGCCTCATATCATCGTTCGGAGATTCACAGCACATGTGTCTCTCAGCTGAACTTGGCTTTGGAGAAGTCCATCTCTGGATGCTGAGCCATGAACCTGCAAACACAGAAGAATATCTGTGAACTCAGAAGAGCAGACTTCAAATTAAAACAGAGGTCTGAAGAGACTGAATGGATTTCTTTAGCCTCAAGCTCTTATGTTGAGTGAATTGCACAATTATCTTACGGCCAGTTTAAACACAAACCAGGGTTCGTACTGAAACTGCAAAATAAATTCCAGGATTCAAGTAATATTTATTGATTTTCAAGGACTCAGATATCTCACTTATCAGACAATATTGTCATTATTATTATTATTAACATAATACATAAACTAAACACACCTGTGTTACCATAATCGGGGATTATGAGAGATGGATAAAATAGTTTTTTAAATCAAATGAAATGTGTTACATGCAACCTTAAACTGCATTGCAAGTAAACATTCAGAACATTACGAGATCGTAATGAAGGCAAAATAAATCAGACACATAACGGATATAATAATATAACCAATAACAACAATACAGCTTCAAGCAGCGATTCATGGGCCAAGCCCCTAAAGGGGCTGTAGCGCAGAGCGGAAGGTCAAACATTATAAAACCGCTTCAGAGGAGAAGTTTAGGAGTGAGTATGAACTCACAAAAGTGTGACTTCGCATTTAAACTAGATTAGCATGCTAAACTAACCTAAAACTAAACTAGCTTACAGTTAATCTGATAGTTGAAAAGTCTGTTTAAAATGATTTGCAACCAATTAGCATGCTAACCAATTAGAATAATTTAAGCACGGACCACTTTGGAGAGGTACTTCTTGGGAACTTTAGTGAATATCAAAAAAAAAAAAACTAAAAAGAACTAAATCTGGACAATGTTTTCAAAAGTTTTACGCATTTTTGAAAGAATTGTTATATCGATTTGGCCGAGAGCAATCAGGTGTACTAAGTTTCATTTTTCTAGATTTAGAGATTTAAGAATTATTACCATATTAAAGTTTTAATATTTTTATAATAGATTTTTTTGAACAGCTGGTGATGCTATAGAGTTGGTCAGTTCACTGTTCACGGCCATCTCTACAACTGTGCCAATTTTCAGAATTCTCCTAGATTTTGTTCATAGGACTGCTGTGGACTCCCATATTGGACAAAAGAAGAAAACCTAAAGATAAAATAAATATTATGGAAAAAAAAATGCTGATGGATTTCTAAGACTGTGGGATGGATAAGGCTATTTTTTGCTGTACTTTAAGGCGGGCGCACACGGTGCGATTTTTGAGGTCGTACGAGCTCGCATGCGATTTTTTTGGTTATCGGAGGAAATGGTCTCTTCTCGTATGGCGGGTGAGAAATTACGAGACGAGCAGAGTGCCTTACGAACACTTCCCGACCTCACGATCATTTTTAAACATGTCAAAAAACTTTGGGAAGGTGACGAGCCGATTTGTTGAGCAAACTGGAAACAACCAATCAGAAGCTAAAAAAGAAAACCACAGAAGAAGAAAGATGAACATGGCAGGGCCACGGAGAATGTGGATTGTCGAGAAAGAGGACAAACTCTGTATGATATATCGAGCAGCATTTAAAATATATAATAAATAGTATAAATCCGTAAAAAAGGAACTGTCAATATTGATTTCATTCTCTGCCCTTCAGCCAAACTCTTTGCCATGCCCATCATTTTCTTATCTTTTTTGTTTTTTCGCAAGCCATTGCTGCCACAAAGAAAAGGATCTCTTCCTCAGAGTTCATGTTTTTGGTGCAGAACTTTGTGAATGTGATTGCCTCGGAAATCTGCAGGTTTTAAAATCGTGCCGTGTACCACTGCGTCCGTAAACAAAGTCACGTGTGCGTGTTTTGATACAATATTAATAAATCTCTGATAATCCCAGGTTGCTATGGTAAATCAAGTTTTGTTTATGCGTTAAACTATGGTGATAAAACATTAACTCGTGGGAACATGAGACATAGTGACAAAACTAAACTAAATCGAAATCCTGCTCACTGAAGTTGCATTTATTGATCAAATATAGTGAAATAATATTACAACTTAAAATGACTTTTCTATGTGAATATATAGTAAAATGTCATTTAGTCACACGATCCTCCAGATATCATCTTAATATGATTCGCTGCACGAGAAACATTTGTGATCGTTACTATCAATGCAGAAAACAATTGTTTTTGTGGAAACCATTATACTTTTTTTCTGCAGGAATCATTAATAAACTTAAAAAAAATAAAATAAATAAAAACATTATAAATGTTTTATTAGTTTAATGTGTGCTCACTGAATGTCTAGTATTTTAAGAGACAGTCATGAGAGTCTGCAGGTGTTGTCTCTACGACATAGTTTCCTGTTTTTCGGGTCGCATCTTATAACTGTGTTCTTACTTCTTCAGGATGTCCTGTTTCTTCTGCTCTTCAGAGGTAGGCAGCCCCATGGACTTCTGCCTCTGGTCGTACATCATCTTCTCCACCATACTGCGCGTCTCTCCGTCCAGATCCGACAGCTGAGCACATTCAGTTTAAAACACGACGCGAGACACAAGAAAGTCATTAATCACTTTGTATTGTAAAAATCAAATATGAATGATTTCATCAAGCTTGAGGGAGCTGTTGGACCTCTTACCTTGGAGTTCTCTGGGCAGATTTTCTTGGTGTTGATTACAGGGTCTGTGGTCACTAACTTGCTCCACCACTCCATTTTGTTTATCTGGAGTAAATGTGCGTCATTAGTCATCCAGGCACATCACAATCTCATATCAACTCCATCTATGCATGTTCTCTAGGGCTGTCAACATCTTTTTGAATTTAAAATATTTGTCAAATTTAAAATATAAATTCACACTCGACACAAAAACATAGCGTTCGAATTTTAGGTGTGCGTCAGGCTGCTTTATCAGCGGCACATAATTTTGTTAAATATTCATGTTTTTATTAATCCATTTAATTGTGGCGCTGCTACATTGGTCATTCGAAATATTGCGAAAAAAGAGAACATCCATGTAGTTTACATTTTGTTTCTAATTGTTTAATCAACTTAATTATATATGGTTTATAAACATTAATTTAATCATGTTTCAAAGATAGTTGCGTTATTTCATTATGTGAATTAATAACATTTTGCTCCATGCGCCCTCTTCTGGCCTCAAGAGAGAATAAGCCAAAAGCTTATTTATTAATGATGTTAAAGTACACAACTAATATTTATTTCATCCCTGATGTTCTCATCCATACCTTCTCAAAATGGATGGTGACCACTTTCCCATCTTCTATGAGCCAGGAGCTCTCCTCCACCTTCACCTCATTGTACAGCTGTCCATCGATCACAGGCGGATGACCCTTCAGCCCCACCTTGAGGGACCGCCGCTGTATATCCACCACCACATCCTTCCCCTTCAGACGAAAGCTCACATCGAACGGCACAACCAGCTGCAAGAGGTGATGGACCAAACAGTCATGGTTTTATATTGTTTTCATGAACTTTTTTTTTTTTGAAGGTGAATAAATGCTTGATACGTTTTGCAAAGCAATAAATTCCTTAAATTGCAAACTAAGTTTCTAAATATGCAAATTTCTGAAACAGAAAACCTGTAAATACATTAAAAACTAAATTTTTATTAGTAATATGCATCGCTAAGAACTTCATCTACACAACTTTAAATGTGACTTTCTCAGTATTCAGATCATTTCGCACCCTACAGTAAAAATGGTTTCCTTTAGGCCTATTTTTTTCTGTACTTTATGTAAGATTTATTCATGATAAACGTATGCACAATACAGTCTAGACCTATGGATAATATAATACATTCATAAAGTAATAATTTCTACAATAAGACCTACATCAACTTCAGACAGCGACTGAGTCCAGCGGTAATTTGAAAGGTCTGCTCCGTTTCCAGCGTTAGGCTTTATCTTGTCTTTGTCTTTTTCATCTTCTTCTCCTTCCGAGTCCGACTGAGACACACATCAAACAGCATTAGAAAACGATCTAAAGATGCTTTTCACTGGTATATTTAACAATAATGAAAAACACCCCACTTACCCCTTTTTTGTCTTTTTCTGATGCATCGCCATCTGTTTTCTCAGGTACTTCTGCAGTTTTCTTTTCTTCTTTTGTCTGAGAAATAGTGTAAGTTACAGATAAATCATATTCAATGCTTGATTTTGAAGAGACAGTTTAATGAAAAGACACGTAAGGTTGAGTAAATTATTCATTTTTGGGTGTAATAGTATTTGGTTTGTGCATATTTGGTTTTATTGGGAAAGAAATCATTTTTTTGAATGTTAATGGTTTACATGTGCTCTCACTTGGTTTAATTGTGCCTGGAGTCTCTCGGCCTCCTCGTCTGTGAGCTCTTTAATTCTGGGCTCCTCTGTGTCCTGCTTCCTCTTCTTCTCCTCTTCCTTTAGTTTAGCAGCTCTGTCAGCCTTCTCCTGCTTCTCCTTCTCTTCTTTGGACTGTTTCTCTTTATGGACTTTGAGGGCAAGCTGATTGTGATGAGCAAATACTTCTTTTACCAGCTACAGGACGAAAAAAAAAAGGGAACGCAGATCAATCATTGGTTGGTGCTCAATGTGTCCCAAATTGAAATAATAATAATAAAAATAAATTAATAAATTGAATGGCAAAAAAAAATATTTTAAGCAATATTTAAAATAAATTTCAAACTGCTTTTAAAATGAGTTGTGGCTTTAGAAAACCTACAGAGTTGTATAGACTTTTATGGAGCTCAGTAGCCTAAATAAAAATGTATAATAATTCAGTGGAAGCTTTATAATATACAGGTCTGCAAAGTCGATTTATATACACTATAATTCAAGTTTGTAGCCTGCAAGACTAAAAAAAATGTTTTGAAAGGAATGTTCACCAAAGCTTAATTTATTACCATTTTAAAATAACATCACAAATTAATAAAAAAAAAAACTTTTTTTCTACAAAAATATATGTTCAATTGTAATTTATATCTGTGATCAAAGCTGAATTTTTAGCATCATTACTCCAGTCTGAAAACAGTTTTGCTGCTTTACATTTTGGGGAAAACAGCGTTTTCTTTTTTTCAGGATTGATGAAATAGAAAGTGTAAAAGAATAACACGTATTTTAAATAGTACTAGTAGTTGTATATATTTATGTAATGCCATGTCAGCATCTTAGGCTATTTTTATAGCAAAAAAGTATTTCATTTATTTTGTCGAAATCTTTCAATTTATTTTTAATAATTGATTCAAATAAATTTGTCTTATTAACTATATTTTACTAGTACTACACATTACACAATGTATTTATCTAAAATATTATATATTTGTGTCATGTTGAAGGCAGAATTGAGTGAACTTTTCCTCTAAGATTTATATGTGTATATATATATATATATATATATATACACACACACACACATTTCAAATATTCATGAAATATACAGAAATGTGGATAATCATAATCCAAACCTTTTCTGGGGCTCCAGCCTCTCCTCCTGTGAAAAAATCTGTTTTCCTTCTTAGAAAACTGAAGAATGTGTTCACCAGCTGTTAATGAAAATAATGAAGAATAAATGAGATGCAAAGAGTGACAGAAGGTATATCACCAATAATCTCTAACGTCTCACTGGAATTGTCTAATATAATAGGCTTGATTTTAATAATTTGACAGAGCAAAACACATGTAACATTACACAGGCCAAAAACGTAGTAAGCTGCATAACAAAACGGGATTTTTGATTACACATACACATTTTAACACGCAAAAAGCTGTCTGGGTAACGTTAATGTAAGGCTGCTCGCTGGGTTTTATTACAGAACCATGAATCTCCACATTTAGAATAACACCAAGTACAGTACCTAACACAACTTCTGCATAAACAATATATAACAGCGTATTAATGTACTGTCCTGCCAAGCCAGCACTAAAACAAGTCAAGCCTTCTTTTACAAATAACGTAACGTTAAATATATCTTTATATAAGCAGTCATCATGCATCAGTTAGCTCGGCTGCTAGCATGTGTTGACATGTTACCTCCTGTACTCCTCCTTCATGCTGTTGCGCCATGGCCAGCAACATCCCGTCGTATTTCTCATCCTCATCGCCCATTTTCACTATTTACTTCAGATAACAGACGATAAAAACTATAGTTTGTGGCGTGAAGCTAACAGTCACGCTATCACCGGTGTGACGCCTACAGTACTTCCTAGATACAAGGACAGCCCACATTTTCTTTAGAACCAATCGGATCCCACACATTTGAAGGACACACGCACGAACTAATCAGCTGGCATCTTCGTGTATCTGTAACGGTTGAGGCGGGTCTTAGCGAAGACAGACGAGGCAAGAGCTTCTAGAGCAGAACCTTCTAGAGAACCTTCTGATACACTTTACATACACGAATGGATATATGTATATTATCTTTATACTAAGTTTAAAAAATGTTCTTTGCAAAAATAAATAAATAAATAAATATTAATATATATATATATACGCACCTCTATACTCTACACATTAAAAAGTATAAGATTTAATTAACAACATGGTCATGATGGTGATGATTTACTATGAATCTATGATAATTAGTCAGATAGTAATCTATCAGTAATCATGACATTGAATATGTGTGAATATTAAAAAGAATAATGTGTATTTGTGTTTATTGGCAAAAAACAGATAATTCAACAAACTATAAAAATCATGTTTTTAGTTAATCTCAAACAAGCTGCAGGTTATTTTAATTAGGTTAATAATATAAAAAAAGCTAACTAAACAGCTAACTAAAACAATATATGTATTTGTGTGTGTGTACATAACATATTTTTAAAACAAAACACTTACTGTTGTTGTTTATTTTAACATTATTTGCTTGAATATAGATTTAATATCTCTCCTTACTCAGCTTGGCTGCTTCTTACCACAAATGCTGATTAATATGATAATAATTTGAGGTGAATGACCGAGAGCGCAGCCTGTGAGTAAGATAACAAATCACTGGGTCTGTTATCTCAGACTCTCAAAAGAATTTAGGGACTCATATAATACACGCTGAAATAACAATTTAAAAAATGGAAAAACTTTTCAAACTGTAAAATATAGCTTCTATAACCACAGATCATAAATAGTAATATAACCCCAAGAAAAAAAAAAGGCAAAATATTGTTATCTGTTACGATTACATTATCAATCATATTCAGTGACATACTGAACTTTTGGCCCAAACTTAAGCCCAAAGCCAAGATAATATTATTCTATTAGTCCTTGGTGACTTGGTACAGACTGCAGCATGATAAATGTCATTAACCTCTGCTTTCCCTCTGCTGACCATGATTTAAGGTTTGACTCGTGAACCTTACCGTCTCCACGTGGAGGTAAACTGTTCTTGAAAGTGAATGGTCTAATCCAGGTCAGAAAGGTCAAGGCTGAAGATTAGTCACATGCATATTACATGAGCTGCTATAAATAAGCCTTGGAGGACTGTCACAATGACAACAGCTTCAGATCAGAGGAAAATGAAAGAGTACTTCAGCGAACGGCATCCTCGCGGGATTCTCTTCAGCATCCTAAGCCGTGAATCTGACTTTGCGCGCGTTGGTTATCCAGACACACAAAGCTGTCATTGTAAGCGTTCCGTGTGCTTGAGAAGCCCAGAGACCACCTGTTGTGCTGCTTTTGGGGTCCTCATAAAAACCATTCACTTCATGATGAGCTTACCTTCTTTTCAAAGCCTGACCCTCAGAGAGCGGCTCGTCCTCGCTGAGGAACGCTGGGTGCCGCTCTTCCTCCTGGGTCTTGCTCAGGATTATGTCACTTTTGAGGTGAGGGTCGTCCCGGAGGCCAGCATCCTTAGAAACATACTGATGAACGGCCAGCAGAAATCAGATGACTGTCTGCCCACCCTGGCAGAAGTTCACAGGCTCAGGGCGTTCCTGAGCAAAGTCTGGAGTCTGGATCTGAGTCTCCTAGAGTATTCATGTATTAAAAGTGCAATGCTGTTCAGTCAAGGTGAGTTTTAAAATAAATGTATGAACAAGGCCAAAAAAAAGTGTGCTTAATTGTATTGAATGTTAATTTCAAATATAAAAAGTGTTAGATTTGAACACAAAGCAAGATATTTTGAAAAGCGTCTGTAACCAGGCTGTTTTGGGTCACCATTGACTTCTATAATAGGAAAAAAAAAATACTATGGAAGTCAATGGTGACCCAAAACAGCCTGGTTACAGACGTTTTTTCAAAATATCTTGCTTTGTGTTTGGCAAAACAAAGAAATTCATACAGGTTTGGATTGGAACTACTCGATGATTACCAAATGATAAAATAATTTCTTTTTTTTTTTCATTTTTGGGTGAACTGTTCCTTTAAGTGGACCTAAAGAGAGTTCACTTCGATGGCTAGTGCTAGTTACCACACTTAAATACACTTTTAAAAAGTGCACTTTGTATTAATGTTGAAAGAAGTTTTAACTTAAAGTACATCTTAAATCACAGTAATAATCATTTTGTTGCATTTTAAATAAGTTCACTTAAAACTAACAAAAGCACAAGTTACTTCTATATAACTGTATGTTCAATATGGTGTCCATGTTATACCTATTATAAAATGTCATGTGCAGTGCGGTTTCTGTTTCTGGTGTTATAATGTTTGAGATGTGGAAGTGAGGATGACATGTGTGTAATGTGTGTTCTGTCAGATGCTCCTGGACTGAGAAGCTCAGTGATGGCAGGACTAAAGGAGGAGGCACAGAGAGCTCTTCACATGCTGACCCTCTACCATCCTCACCCCACAGATCACCGCACATTCACAGACATGCTGTTTATGGCCAGTGCTCTACAGACGGAGGCCCAAAGCCTGGTAACAGAGCTGTTTTTCAGACCTATAGCCGGCCAGATGGATCTCCACAAACTCCTCCATGAGATGATTGTCAGATTGTTTTAGGACTGCAGGAACAAGTCCTAAAACCTGTGAACAAGTTAGAATTTTTGAACTTTCGGTTCCAATGAAATGATCAAATCACTGTTTTTGTTTTTTTAAGTCTAAATTGTAATTTTATAAAATCTTGAAGAGGTGTCAGAAGCTGCTGATGTTGAAGTCATGTGATCGTGGCGTAGCTCGTTTATAGCATTTAGCTTTTTACTTAAAGGCCTAGTTCAACCCCAAATTCTGTCATTAATTACTTACCCTCTTTTCAGTTCAAACTCAGACCTTAGTTCATCTTTGGAACACAAATATAGAAATTTTTGATGAAATTTCGGTCCCTCTATAGACAGCAACGATCTTTGCACGTTCAAGACTCAGAAACATCGGAACAATAATCCATGTGACATCAGCAGTTCAACTTAATTGTACAAAGCTATATTATTAAATAGTTTCTGTCCCCCCAAAAAAACAAAAATATCATCTGTATTTAATAATTTGACTCCTCAGCTTCCCTCTGTAGTGTCCCAGTCTTTTTCTTTTCTTTTTTTTGTATTCTGGCAGCTTTGTTAAACAAAAGTTGTACCCCTGATATCACATTAATTATTTTAATGATCTCCTTGCTATGTTTATGGGTGATCTTTGCTGTCTTAGGATGCATCAGAAATGGTCTTGAAACAACATAAGGGTGAGTATGACAGAAATCTTAGTTTTGGGGTAAACTATCCCTTTAAGACAGTTTATGACAGCATGTTTATTTGTTAATATTATCTCCATGAATAAACTGCAAAAATCTTGAATTCTTTTGTTGGTCACCGAGTTATTTTCTGCAATAAAATGTGTTTCATTCACCTTTCATATTTTTATAATACAAAATATGTGCAGCTTTTTGTTGTAAAAGAGTTGTTTTGTTTCTAAAAATCATCAATTGTAAATGTGCATAATCTTTTATTATTATTATAATTATTATTTTTTTTTACTATTTGTCTCCACCTATTGGTTGTTCTCTGCCAAACAATGGTGAAATGTTATGGATTTGTTTCTTACAAAAATGTAGCTTTTCAATTCAGAAGATGTTAACTGGTGGACTGGTGTGGATTACTTGTGGATTATTGTGATTTTTTTTTATCGGCTGTTTGGACACTCATTCCGACGGCACCCATTCACTGAAGAGCATCTATTGATTAGACAGTGATGTAATGCTACCAAATTTCCCCAAATCTGTTGAGGATACATTTTTGATGCCCAGAGGGGGAGAACAATTTTAGCAAAAATAAATAAATAAATAAAAAATTATATATATATATATATTTTTTGTGTGTGACCTGTTCCTTTAAATGTACTCTGAAGAACAGCGCCAATATAAAAGCAGTGTTGTTATTGCCTATCTGTGACAAGAGCTTGTCCAACCTGTTGCGTTTGTTTGCTGTTGTCACAGCTCATGTTTTATATGAGCAGACATATAAAATCATGTCTTCAGGCTTATGGACACAACACAAACACAAAAAAACCTTTTACGACTTATATTATTCATTTGCACAATTTTCCACAGCTACATTTACAAACGAACAAAGCATCATATTTCTTAGTTTTTTCCCTCAGGTATGACAAGCTTGAGTTTCGATGCTACCAAACCACGTGGTGTAGATGAATCATACACCTGATGATTCATAGAGACATCCTGGATGAAGAATTGTTTGACAAACACACCAATTCCCCTGTATTCCCCTGCAAACCCCCCAGGGAGGCTTCATTAAACAAGGGTGGATTGTTGTTAAACTAATACATCACCGACAGTAGATAAACCGTAAGTCGATTAGAGTATTATGCTTAATCAGCTCCAGACTTATTTTATGTTAAACAACTGACAGACAGAATCAGACTGATTTATTAATGATTGGCTCACACAGAACATGGTTAAATTACAACCACGTAACCATTACTGTGGTCTGAACAGACAGATTCATAAGCCGCTGACTTGAAAAGTTGCATAAGGTCATGTTGCCGTGGTTTATGGACCGATGTATTAAGAGTCAAGAAACGAAAGCGCTATAAACACGGCTCTGGTTTGTATAGATTGAAGCCTAAATGATTAGTGCACATATCAAGAGACAGCTGCCACTATGTCAACAACATAAAAATAAAGGTTCTAAAGGGGGTTTCACAGTGATGTCAGAGAAGAATCTTTCAGGTCTTCATACATTACTCCCATTGTGTACCACATTTAAAACTGTTGACATTTTTGCAGATTTATTCAAAAATTAAAACTGTAATATCACATGGTTCTAAGTATTTAGTAGAAGCACCCTTTTGATCTAATACAGCCGAGTGTTTTGGGGAAAGATGCAACAAGTTTTTCACTCCTGGATTTGGGAATCCTCTGCCATTCCTCCTTGCAGATCCTCTTCAGTTCTGTCAGGTTGAATGGTAAACATTGGTGGACAGCCATTTTTAGGTCTTTTCAGAGATACTCGATTGGGTTTAAGTCAGTGCTTTGGCTGGTCCATTGAGGAACAGTCACAGAGTTGTTGTGAAGCCAACCCTTCGTTATTTTAATTGTGTGCTTAGGGTCATTGTCTTGTGAAAGTCAAAACTCTAGTATATCAATACATTAGAATATTTATATTTTTGAGTTTCATTAAATAAGAATCCCTGCACTATAAGTATCTCTTGTTCTTTGATACCAAAATAAATGCCACACCGGGATGAATCTTGCGTGCGAATATCGCCTTGTGACTAAAAAAAAGGGCGCCAAAAGTAAAGCCCAGTTCACACTACACTTGACTCCTGATGATGCGATCCAATTAATTTCAATGGAGAGCTGGCGATTTCCGGCGACAAGAGCAACAAAAGGCGTGAGCGACCATTGGCGACCGGATGTGGGTGTGTTCAGCGATGCGACAAAGTTCAAAATCTCTCAAATTATGCAAATGAAGAGCGACTTTTGGGAGCTATAGCCAATATAGCCAATAGGACATGATAGCTCATGTGCTCATTCTCCTTTCAGCTTCAGCAGTGATGATGGAGTTTGCGTTTTTGCCATAAACACACGGAATGGAAAAGAATACTCTCTGTTTCTCATGTTTGCATGTATGGTCTCTGTGTATATTTATATTATATCCAGTAATTTGCCTCTAAAATGTTTGTATTTAGCAGCAAGAAACCTGATTCGCTGTCAACAATGACATTACTAAGAAACCAGTAATGAGAACGCCCGCTAGCGACCTGCAGTGACAGAAATCGCTGCTAGTGTGAACATAGTCTCAGCCTCAGACATCACGCCCACAGAACGTTGCCTAAACGTCTGATGCATATGGTACACATAACTGGAAACACTTCAGGAACGAAGTCATCATCTGATTGGTTGAATTTTATCGGATTTTTATTTTCGTTCCGCTGGGAAACAAAGCGCAGACTGGACTATGAATTTCAGACCTTCAGCCGTCAGTCTGAAGGTCTGGCTACGCAAGACTAGTGTGAACGGGGCATAAAATGCAAAGCGTCAAAGCATAATTTAAAAAAACCCGCCTCTGTTTCGTCTCTGTGGTTTGGCGTGCCGCTTTAAAAACTGTCCGAACAATAAGATTGCCGCCTTTGTTCACATGCCTGGAGAGGCTGACGCTACAGTACACGGCTTGGTGGTGCTCAAGCACAAAATGGTCTTGCCGAGCACACAAGTTAAGTAGATGAAGAAGATGAACCCCAGCAAGATGAAGCTGATCTACTACTGGTCTCAATGTTTTCTTCATCACCGGAGCTGCTGCTTGAAATATCCATGTTTTTGCCAGTTAACACAGAAGCGTGTGAATGGTTTTGACAAGCGCATCTTCTGGCTCACTTCTTGTTCTGTGTGACAAGCGACAAGTGACAAGTGTCAAAGCAATAAAAAACAGTCCTTCATTAAGCCCCGTCAGCTCACCATCAGTAGAATCGTGTGGGTATAAGCAGTGAAAAACTGCCGATATTCATTCTCGTGTGTACATGTCTTAATGGTGAAGACTGCTATGGTCCAGAAGACAATCACTGACACCCTCCCTCCACAAAGAGAGAAAGTCACAGAAGGTCCTTCCTGAAATGGCTGGCTTTCAGAGTGCTGTATCAAAGCATATTAAATGCAAAGTTGACTAGAAGGATGAAATTGGGTAGGAAAAGGTGCAGAAAAGAGCTTCAGAAGAAGTGGACTGAGCCACTGCATCAAGAATCACCTGCTTAGATGTCTTCAGGAAAAGAGCTACAAAGACACTTCTGAAACAAGGCCAGGAGCATCTTACTTGGGCTGAGAAGGAAAAAGAACTGGACTGGTGCGCCATGATTCTGGATAAAGACTGGAGTGGTAGAGAATACAAGCTGACTGAAGTCGAGTGTGAAGTTTCTGATGTCAGAGATGATTTTGGGCGCCGTGACATCTGTTGGTTTTGGTCCACTGTGCTTCATCAAGTCCAAAGTCAATGCAGCTGTCGACTCAAGATGCTGAATATATAATAATGCTTTTGCAAATAATACATCAGCTGTTATAATAAATTCATAGATGAACACTTTGTAAATCACAAACACAAGGTGGATGATGCATTAAATTAAAACAACTCTTCTGACACAGGCTTAAAGTTTAAATATGAATAGACCTCTTGCAGTAAACCAATATAACATAACCCCTCCAAACCCATTTGTCACTAAATGCCTGCAGGAACACTAATCCATTTGATCACAGGCAGTGTGTTTCATAAGTGTTCTTTAAACTTGACACTTTCACTGCATTTCACCTTAAGGCAGAAACTTAGTGTATGAATCAAAAAGTGTCCAAAGGATCAGTTTCAAGTGTTGAAACACATTCTTATCTGCCCTTTCTCCTTAAGTAAATATCAATTTCTGCTCTACGATTTCCTGGTATTCTCTGGAGGTGTTATGGTATCAATAAATGCAGCAAGCTGTATTGCAGACTTACTCAAGTGTTTAGACACTGAATGTGACATTGGTGTCCTTTATGAATCATTTAAATAGCCGTGTTCTGTTTCTTCCCTCACCTGTGCCGCAGTTTGTACGACAGATAAATTTATTTGCATAACTCAGATGCATTAGAGTAGAGTGTGAATGTTAGCGCAATTGATTGAACACAGTGCATTTACTTTGATGACGTCACGTCTTCACTGAAGGCACACCCAAATGCAAAATACTTCAATTTAGTTTGCATACAGCTTTTACCAGGTCTCTGAGAAAAAACATACACCTTATGAAACAAGAAATCTCGTTCTTAATCCATCTTTACCAAGCAACAGAGATTTTTATTATTATTTAAGCAAACATAGCAGTCTTACATAAGATAACATTTTTATTTCCTAACAAATTCCTCTTGCACCATTAAAATATACATGAAAATAAAGCATTGACTAGATGCTATCCTAGACTTTGCATACGGCAAGTGCATATGTTGTTTTATGGACGTTTAAATAAGCACCCAGGCCCATTTAAAACCCTTCAACATCCATTCCGGCTCAAAGCAGTTTGTTTGGTTCAAACTACACTCAAAGCCAAATTTTCACGGACGTGTCAACATCTGACAAAAACATTCTTCATCTTCGCAGTAAAGGAACAGTTCGCTATTCAAAAGTCATACATTTACAAATTAAAACTTTCATTTTTCTCACCCTGCAAACCATTTTTTTTTCTTTAGAGGAACAAAGTGATAGATTCTCTAAAGAATATTCCGATGCAATGTTCGGATTTTGGAATGGCGTGAGGTTTTAAAAAATAACAGAATTAAAATTTTTGAATGAAATCCGTTTTGAAAAGGCAGAAATGAATGGAAAGTTAAAGTGCCCCTATTATGGGTTATGAAAGGTTATACCAGTGTTTGTGAGCTCAGTGCTGCTTTGTGACAGCGTTACTGGGGAAAATGTTATTTTCACCTAGTGGTGAAAAATGAATTTGCATTTTAATTCAGACCAAAGTAAAAACACCAACAAGTGGGTGGCAATATGGTAATAAAAAGTTAATGTCGCCATGAAATGGAATTAGGTTTGCATTAAAAACAACTTGTTTCACTATTTCTTTTGAGAGACGATAACTTCATAGCCGGTGCACTTTTGTATGTAAAACTTAACTTGTTTTAAATACATGTTTGTTTTCAGTAATTTAGAGCTGTGTTACACACTGCATTAAAGCTCATTTTGAAAAGTCCATAATAGAGACATAATTAAGAAAGCTTCTACATTATATGTGCATCTGCTTGCAATAAAGAGGTCAGACCGTTTCTTATTCTTCATTCTCAGCAAGTCGTTTGTTGTCTTATGTCTTCTGGAGAGCAGTGTTGAGATACTTCACACGTCCATCTCAAGAAAATATGAAATAGAAGCATAAATACACCTACCATTTCAGATATGTTAAAATCTACCCATGAAATCACAATTTTTAGGGGTATACTTCAAAAACAAGCCTCTGACTCCAAGCCGGAGGATGTACTTTTCACAGAGACAAAGTATTCTTCGTTTATGGACGTCTGGAAATGAAAATAATTCATGTCTGAGAGACACCCTCATGCTCGTGTGCTGCCGGCCAGTAAAGGAGTGTCCGACGTCATCCGAACACCGGTTTCCTGGAAACTCTGAGAGGATGCTGCAAGAAAAAAAAAAAAAAAGAAGTCAAATGAATCTGCAGTTTAATCTCACAGGAGTTCAAATCACGAGAAACAGAACATTTATTGAGCTTTTAAAAAAATAGTCACGAACCTCATTCGGAAATCCTAGATTTATTAAGTCACAGATCAATTCTAGATTCTTAAAGGAGTCATACAAAGTCAATTTTCACAAGCTAATATGATTCTTTAGGATCTTAATGGAAAGTTTGTAATATAGATTATTTAAAAATTTCTCAAAGAGAGTGTAAAAATTGCTCATTTTACCCTGTCAAAAACAGCTCTTTAGAAATCACTGTTCGGTGCACTTCCCCTTTAAATCTTCATGAGCTCCGTTGACCCCGCCCCTCTTTTCCGAGGCACTCTCAGAGGATCTTTTTTTAGCCGTATTCATAGCGAAACTTGCTAATTACCCCATTTTTAGGAAAGACGATTTGCAAAGATTCATTAAAAGATAACTTACTGCTTCTGTAGGTGAGGCTGGATCATGAATGATAAGAAATGCATTTCGGTTGATCAAGGGTTCGTTTCCCTTCAGAACCAAACGTAACGTTACTCCTGTGCATCTTCAGTCACTTAGCTGTCGGGGGTAAATGACTACTGCTATGTTTATTAATACATTCAACAACAAAACACCTCAATCTCTTAGGAGGCTTGCTTGTCTCTGCATCTCGGTCTGCTCTTTCAGGAGGTAAGACACCAGTTCAGTCTATGAGACTCGCTGCTGTCAATCAACTATTGTGGGTGTGGCCTTTGTCTGTGTGACACCACACCGACATGCATTTGAGAATGGCTTGATTTTAGAAGGGGCAACTTATTTTCTTTTAATTTAATAAAAATACTTGTGGATCTTTATCATTGTAGGGTGGTTGTGTACACACACTCCCAACACATATTTCAGTCCAAACAGCTTGAAAAAGTGCATGTGGCACCGGATGACCCCTTTAAAACAATGCTTTTAACAAAGCAAACAAACAAAAAGTCGAGTTACAGAAAGGTAATGTAGAGAAAAAACTGTACAGATTGCGTTCCCCAAACCATGTGCTGTTCCTGCTGTGCGTACGAACTGCATGTTTATTTTATCTGTTTGTTTTATGAATCATTAATCTTTCACAATGTAATGTGGTTCTACAAAGAGGGTGTTAGAGGCAGTTATGAACTACACTTCCCTTGTGATAAAAAGAAATGCACATAATTGTACTTGATCTGCACTTCACATCAGTGTACTTAAAACTTAAAATGCATATTTATTATATACAACTTCATCATTCATAATTTCACATATATTTAAATGACATTCAAGGGGGTCACATGATGTGATTTCATGCAAATTTTTCATTTCTCTTAGTGCATACATAAGATCCCTGAAGTTTCAAAGATTAAAGTTTCAACACCAAAATTTTTGTTCTGAAAGAAACACTACTTTGTCTGTGCTTCCAAAAGATGAAATAACTAGAAATCAGTGGTCTTGTTGTATTCATAACACTGTTCCAGAATAATTTAACTTAAATATTAGTGTGTGTTCAGTGCATTTGCGGAGGACGGACTACTAAAACCTGGAGAGTAGCCTATGCTGGCTGTGCACAGAGACTATAAAGTAAAATATCTCGACCTCTTTAAGGACAACCTGGTGCTTCTGACTCACTACCTTTAAATGGGTTATCCGGTGCCACATGCACTTTTTCAAGCTGTTTGGGGTGAAATATGTGTTAGGAGTGTGTGTACCCAACCACCCTACAATAATAAAGATCCACAAGTAGTTGTTTTTTTTTAATGTAATAAAAATAAGTTGCCCCTTTTGAAATCAAGCCATTCTCAAATGATTGTCGTTGTGGCATCACACTGAGAGAAGGCCACTCCCACAATAGTTGATTGACAGCAGCGTGTCACACAGACTGAACTGGGGTGCTTCTCATTTCTTATTTGTGCATCCTCCTTTCCTTTCCTCGCTTCCTTTCCTCGTGTCTTAGCTCCACCTCTTCAGGATGCGAGGGAAGGACACAGGGAAAAGAC
>JAUCNO010000353.1:1891056-1905679 GCA_032353835.1 Enteromius viviparus
TATTTCATTTCTTATATATTTATTATCATTACTATATATATATATATATATATATATATATATATATATATATATAAAATGAAAAAAAAAAAGTAAAGAATTAACGCATAACGATAAAGCATGATAAGAGCAAGTTTAAAATCCTCTGACTATTACTACACTCTTAACTTCATGTTATCACAAATGCTTATATAACAGCATAAACGCAAAAAAAATCCAGCTGCTGCTTGCCAACACTATAGAGCATGAAAACAACATCAAGCAAACAGAGCGGGAGGGGTAAATACCACTGATGAGGAAAAGAGAGACATTCAAATTCAGAGGAGTGTTAGCGATCAGATGGCTGTCAGACAAGAGAGCATTGTTTGTGGCAGTGTGGTCAGTTACATCACAAACCCCTCAAACTCACAAGAGAAAGCCTCCACACACCCTCCACATTCTTCCAGAGCCAATGCAGCCACTCAACAGCCTTTAATACAGCCAGGGAGCGCTCAGCCGATAGCTAACTGCATTAGCACAAGGACTTTGCTTAGCTTTATGCAAAACTAACTGTGGGTGAATCTCACAAAAGTCCAGGTCATATTTCACCCCAAAGAAATTAAATATATATAAAGTGGTATTAATAGATAATATTTTGTAGAAATAAAAAAATAAAATAAAGGTTTCAGTTCCGTATCAGTTTTTTTGGTACATGTTTTTTTACATTGCAATATTATTTTTTATTATATTTTATAATAATTTCCACTATCGACCCTTTTGCATTTGTCTGATCAAGAGTACAGTAAATGGTAATAGTGCAACATGTTATCCAAATGTAAAATAACATTTCTATCTGAATATGTTGTATAGGTGTAATTTATTTCTGTGATCAAAGCTACATTTTCAGCATCATTACTCCAGTCTTCAGTGTCACATGATGCTTCAAAAACCATTCGAATATTCTGGTTTGCCTGGTTTTTTTTAAAGATTATTTGATTAATAACCTTTTGTACCTTTTGTAACATTATCAATGTGTAACAAAAAAAACTTTTGAAATACAGATACAGATATATATATATAAAAAAAACTTTTTAAACATCATTTTAAAGTATCATAACAAAAAAAACGTTTTGGGGTTAAAATGTATCCTAGACATGTTTTTGTATTTTCATAATCATTCGTCATTTAAGGAAAATCAATGTAAATAGCTCATACAATCAAATACTTTACTTACACTGGCTACTGTTGTTGCGTAATTTCCTGGCTTCAATGTCATCTGACCTCTCCATTGAAATCTGCAACTCTAAGGACAGCAAAAAATGGTTTATTTACTTATCCAGATGTCATATTATGCAAGATACAGTATGCAGTGATTTTCAGGTGCAGGATGCTACTATACACAGTTTTACTGACTCAGTCTTGCTTTCTAAATATAGCTCTTAACAAGAACTATGCCACACACTAAAAAATTCAGAGCGTTACAGCATCTGAAAGCATTCACTTAAAGGTACACAAAGTTTAGTGTGCCACTAAAGTTAGGAAAGAATGATGTGTGTGAATGATGCTGAATGTTTAATATGAGCAAAATAATGAAATTATCCTTAGTATCCTTAAATGTATTTGAAAAGCATTTTTTTGTCTTTTGCATTCTACAATTTGATTTTTGTATTTAAGAGCTTAATAGAAAAACCTTGCAATTGTACTTTTGGTATAATAAACTGCTATACTTCTATTCTGCTAAATTTAAAAACTAATTTTGTGCTTAAAGCACTTTAATTGTGTGGAAGTAGTGCTGAAGATATACTTAAGTATATTTGATCGTACTATTTATGAATATCTGAATATGCAATACAACACTTGCAATACAAGCTGGAAAATGTTACACTTTTGTTACTCAAATACTACATCTGGATCAAATTCAGTATGAAGATCAAAGCACAGATGCAGTAGATGATTTCCATCAGCTCTCCCAATGCTTGCACAGGCCTTGACCAAATCCTGCATCAACATTTCACTCTGTAACATTAGGCGGTTTTCATGCGGTTAGTGTTGATGATCGCATTATTTTTCATATGCATACATATGAGATCCCTAGTTTCTGCGTCTTCCTTGCCTGTGTTTTGATCGAGTGATTCTAGATTCTCAATTATAATTTTTATATCAGTAAGTCTGGAACCTAATGTCAGCAAATGTGTTCAAATATCTTAAAGTGCCCCTATTATGCCATTTCCAATACTGCCTTTCAAGCAGTTTGTAATGTAGCTATATGTAAATGTAAACGATCTGCAAAGTTGTCAATCTGAAGGTGCATGATAAATAAAGTTATTGTCTCACAAAATAAAGAATTGACCCTGAACAGCCTGAATGAGCCTTTGGTTATTTGAATCCTTTTTCACGGCGTCAGACATTTGCAAAATTCTATGTTCTACGTTGGCCGGCCACAAATAAATTGACCCCGCCAACAAACACAGAATTTTACTGACGACTGCTGTACATGAAAAAACCAATCACAACACTCTGCACCATCTGACCAATCAGGGCAGAGTAGGCTCACGGAAAGGAGGGGTTTAGAGAGACTGAATCATAAAACTGCTTTGAACAAATCATTTGAGAATTGCTGAAAAAAATCTGATGATATTAAACATGTTTTTCACTTTGCATGCATGTAAACCTATTGAAGGAGACACCCAAAACAATGCTGAGAGCCTTAAAAAAAATGGCATAATAGTGGCCACTTTAATAAATTAACCAGAAAAATCCCTAGTGGATAGGGATGAAAAGACGTGGTTGGCACTCACTTCCATCGCTCATGGAGTTGATGCTGCTCTTCTGGCTGTTCTTCTTGCTGTTCCAGGTGTCATTGCCGCTGTCCCGCTGCAGCTCCGGAGGCCTCACTTGCGGCTTCTTCTTGCTCTTGCGTGTGCTGATGCGAATGATCTCTCGCACCAGCCTGCACTCGGCCTCCTGCTCCTCCATGTTGTGCTCCTCCACGATGTCCGAGATCAGCTGACTGATCTCCCGGGAGCGCCGCAGGAACATGGAGTCCGTAGTGCACTTGGCCAGCTCGTTGATCTCAAACTCGGAGAAGACCTCCATGAGCTTCCGGGTGATGAGTTTGTCCACATCTTCCATCCTGCTGCTGTTGATTAAGTCATCCTCCGGTAAGCTACTGAAGTAAATCGAGCTGTCCACCTCGAATTTGGAAGGGGAAAAGGACACATGCTCTTCATCTTCCCCGATGACGGACGTGTCCACTTTGACGCCACCGATGCGGATGTCGGAATAGAAGCCGTTTTCAGGCTGCAAAGGCGTGGGATGGTTCTCCACCGGCGCTTTGGGAGTTGAGCTTTCGCTCGAAACGAGGCAAGGCAAGCGCCGACACTCGCGGTACAGTCCACAAGTCAAAACGCTGCAAAACAGCTTCCTGCAGCTTCTCACAGAAGCACAAGGTCCGCACATACACGTCCCCGAGACGGGCTCCTCTTTGACGGGGAGGAAGCTTACGGTTTCCGGGCCCGTCGTATTGCCGTTGGCATCTTTGCTGACTTTGTGGCTCACTATGAAGTCATCCACGGGGTCGACGCAACGTTCTTGGTATGGCCCTTCATCAATGGGACCACTGGTCCAGGAAGGGGTGCTCTCCATAGGGACAACACTCAGCCCAGACCGTCCTCTAGTGGCTGTTTCTACTGATACCTGACACTGGACTGAGGCCTCAGGGTCTGTTAAAAAGAAAGAGACCTAATAGGAGAAAACTGGGAGGAGATGAAGGTTTTACCTTACACTTTTAAGCACACTTTTAACAAAACTGCAGTGAGTTGTCCCAAATTTCCATAGGAGATGCAAACCAACCAGTTTGAGAGCCGTTTTGTGTTTGCTTTACTGCCTGTTGTCATTGTTAACATGATAGTGAAAGTAAAACTTTCACCTCAATAAAAGTTTGCGTCAAATAAAACCTTGTGAAAATTAACTCATGTACAGGGAAAACTGTACATTTTTAAATACATTTCCTTATTTAGCAAACATTTTATCCAGAGCCACAATCGGAAATCGAAGTCAACAAAAGAGCAATGATGGGGAAATGCTATAACAAGTCTTAGCTTAACGCAGTACACGTAGCAAGGTTTTTTATATTATATATAATGGTTCTATAATAAATGAAACTAAAAAAGAATAAAAAAAGAGAAGCAGAGTAAGTGTTTGAGGCCTTTTTTGCATTTTGGTAATTGTATAATAAAAAGAAAACAAACCTAAGAGAAGCTAGTCTTTTTTTTTTTAAGAAAACAAGCAGTTAGTAAATTAATAAAGTGAAAGTCTAAAACAGGCAAGTCGCTTCATTAAGCACAGAATTAGAACAGACAGTGCTTGAGTGCTGCAATACATCTGATTTTACTGCGAACTACAAATTTAAACATTATGCGGTCTGTCATTAAATCATCTTTAATCGATCGGCTTAACTTGTATATTAACCATTGTGATAATGTTACACATATGAAAGAGGCTATGCACTACAGGAAGAAAGTTAAATTGTTCTACATGTGAAACAGGGTTAATTGAGGTTAACTGGGGTCCCAGTCATCTCAATGCAAACAACATCATCACTTCATAACATATATATGCATATAAAGCATGTCCTGGCACTACGGCTGCCGTTTTTCCCCCATAAATATAATAATATTTATTTAAAGTGTACCATATTGCTTACCTATTTTAGGCAGACATGTTTCCATTTAATGATGACGTTTTGAGGACAATAGAATTCAGGGAAATTCCAAACATAACAGTATAAATATCAAAATCAATTACTTATGTATATATATTTTTATAAACTATAAACGCAATCTATTAACAATATATACTATTATAAACTGTATATCAGAGACACGGGACGTGTTATTATAAATATATATTTTTTTACTTTGAGGAAAAGACATTAAGGAAATAATGTTGATTGACGTTTCGCATTTCGAATTTTAAAGCCAAACAAGTTCGAAGCCATAAATTTAAATATTATAAACACCTTTTAGATTAGACAATAGAAATATACATTTTAAGGCCGCCTCTAATTAGCCTATAAAAAATTCGGAAAAGCCTCAAAGTTTATACTGTCCGCAAACAAACATACCGCGGTTTTGCCGCAAAAAAATCCAGTCAAATCACAGTCATGCAGCTTTTAGAAACAGACTTACTACGAAACTAGTTCACCTCTACGAAGGACATTTTAAATAAGCCATACAATCATAAGAAGCAAGAAAAAATAAACAAAGAACAAAGTTTGTTATTGTTGGACTTTACTCACACCATATGGGGGAAATGTCGCAGTCTGACGAGTTTCTTCCGGAAGTCCGGAGTGAGCACAAAAAGGTCGATTGACCTGGATTTGACTATTAGTCCACAAATATTCCACAGGTGCTCAATCAGCTGCCTTTAAATTGATATAAAGCGCAAACAGTGAAGGGCAATGATTTGACCTGCATTGTCGTCGTTCACTGCTTGTAAAAACGAAACAGGTACACCTACCTGATTCAACAGGTACACCAGGACATGGACACTAGTGACGTAACGCTCAACTAGAAGTCTAAACATTTTTCATTGACTGTCAGTCATAACAACTGTCGTTTGCGACCGAATCTACACGTACTTTAAAAATAAATTAAGAAAAAAAACTTTTTTGACGAAAAGTTTATATTTTAATATGATGCAAGGACAGTGAACTGGCGAGAGGCAACCAACAGATGGCGCTATTGTTCCTCGGATACCATTGCGGATTCAAACATTAGTGAATTGATTTATTTACAGTGATGCCAATTTTGTTGCTAGATTTAGCAACTTTTCATACTACCCTAGCAACTTTTTTTTCCCAAATAGCGCCTAGCAACAAATGTAGCAATTTTTAACATTAATTTGGCTACTTTGGCTACAATTTTCAACACACACATCACATTCAAGTTAAATTGCTAGCTCAAATAGTTTTTCATATCTGTTAATTTACTGATATTTAAGTTAATTTCACAAGTTAAAAAGAATAAGTACACAAGCTGTGATTGTTTAAAATAAATGTAACTGTTCATTATCAGTGTTATATTTAAAAAGAAGACATTTTTATGAAAAAGTGTTTGTATTACTTTTACAAATAGTCAGTGTTTTTCATACAAATCTAAATAGACATAGCCTATTTCTAATAATGTTTTTTGCTGAGATGTTTTCAATTTTCAATTTGAGAAAACATTTTGTATACTACATAAAGATGTAGTTTTGGGTTGCGGTTACGCAATGACGTCATCACGCAAAGTAATATGTTAATAAAAACCAATTTATTGTGCATCTGAATGTAATGTTTAATATAATAAACGGCGCCTCGGAGAGTAGACATGACGGGCTTACGCTTGTCAGATACTACGTGATGACGTCACCGATATGCAAATCAGTGCGTGACGCCATCTGGCAACATTTAGTTACTTTTCATTGAAAATAGTTGAGAACAGTTTATTTAATTTCCCCCTCCCAAGCGGACTACATGTTCGAAATTGCATAATACTATTCCTACAGAAAGTCGCGTCACAAACCACTTTACGTCCATTTCTATAGAAGACTCCAGGTAGGGTAGAGTGGGGGAAAACGCCCCCTAAGGACTGTGTAAACAAAAGTCTTATTTTTATTTATTTTTTATTATAAACAAAAGTATGCACAAAAATTAAATACAAATTTCAGTGTTTATTTAATAAAAATTACATTTGGACCAAGGGGACGTTTTACCCCACCTATGCACTCAAAGCAATGAGTTTCAAATATCACCAAAATCAGCATTTTACCCCGCAGACTATGTTTGAGAAAATGGTAATTCTGACAATATTTTCCCCAGCTACTGGCCTTACTGTTTTCATCATAACTGATTTAAAACTTTCAAACAAGCTTTAAAACCGCTTACTGCTGAAAGTCAGAATTTACAGTGAAATCAGTTAACTGTACACCCTCAGAAATAAGGTACACAAGCCATCACTGGGCTGGTACCTTTTCAAAAGGTAGACTTTTGTACCTATTAGGTTCAAATATGTACACCTTAAGTACTAATATTTACCTTTAAAAGGTAACAAAATAGGTACAAACATGTGTCTTTTGAAAATGTACCGTGATTTTCTTTTGAGTGAAAATTATTCAGCTTCAAACATGTCTATGTTCATGTCATATTTACATTTACAAACTATAAAAAGTGGGAATTTGGAAAGCCATTTTGTGTAGGTTTAGCAATTTTATTGTCATTACATGTACGGTCATTGAAAGGGTAATAGTCACATTGCCAGCACAATTCCCTGTGTCCACAGTTTCAGTGATCACTGAACAGCAGCGCACTGGATCAGAGCATCCTGTAATCCTTGCAAAGACCGGAGCCTGATGACTGACAGCCTCCCCAACACACTCCTAATAAAAGCTGAAATAAATGTCAGAAGAAACCATTAATTGTTAAATGCTAGAGGTATGCTATCTTTAGATTAAAAAGCAAACAAACCAAACAAACAAAAAGCCTTTTGTACACATTTTCTTTACACATTAAATACCCAAAAACTGTAACCCACAATGCAGATTAAAAAGTAAAACACTTCTGTTGGGTTACACATGCAGCTCAGTTCAGTTTGGTACCCAAAGCCTGTCTGACTGGTTTTAAACACGATAGCTAATATGGTCAAGCACATGGACTCATATTTTTGGATCAAAATTCCAGTATTGGTGAGGCATCAGTGTAAACACAGTTGGTTTGCATCGGTCTGAATGTAAAAAAAAAAATTCTACATTATGCTGACTCACACAAAACTGCTGCTGTTTATGACCCAATAGTCATTACATATCAATACGGGTATTAATATTTCTGTGGTACCGAAACTGGTATTAATCATTTTCAAACGCCACTGACTACATTAAAACTCTGACAGCTCCTACATGAAGTGTTGTGACAGTGCAGCATAAAACTAAAACACTTGAAACGTTCATTCCATGATATATTTTTCCTCTTTAAACGGTGGTTAGCATACTGCACAGTATGAAGTAAACTGGAATTCCATTTTCAACATAGCCATTAAAAAAAATCCTGAATTATACTTCTGAAATGAGGCAGCCCACTACTTGAAGCAAAGACAGATTTTTGGGATGCTGTAAATGCTGAAATAACCATCACACTTTTACAGTACTGCTTGCAGAGGGCAGATCATTTCCTGCTAAAAACCAAATATAGACGTTCTCTGTGTAGACTGTAAGTGAAGCAATTGTACTCACTTCATAGCAGACGCTGAGAATTACTACTAGCTGGAGAGGTTTGCTTCCTGGAATCTGACTGGGCCCTGTTGACCAAAACCTGCAGGGCTATTTTGGTTTACTTCACACTTTGAGGTCAAGGAGTCCAAGCTGTTGACCTGAGGCTGGTTTTGCTCCGCTATGGCAGAGGGGAAGAAATGTAGTTCTTTTCCAACTAAAAATCACGTTTCAAGCATGCTTAGTGATTATGAAGTGATTACCTTTTCTGTAGCTGCTGGAAAGTGTAGGAGAAATCCTTCGGATGGCACCTTGGCCGTACTCCGTTGGAATGGAAGTAATACGCCTGGTGCCGTCTTGGCTTTGGACTCTTTTGGTACAACAGGATGAAGAACTAACAGGCTTTTGTACATTTTGACCTGGCCTCTGGCCTGGGTAACTTGGAGGTAAGGAACTTTGAGAAGCACCCCTGCTGATGTCACCAGAAGCCCATTGGTTCTGAAAACGACCAAAGCTGCTTGTGGGAAGTTTATTAAGCCTTACACGGACTGTATTAATCTCATTTGATCCAGCAATGGTGGGGTTAGTTGCACCGAATCCTAGTTTACCTGTAGAAGGCCTTGAGGGCACTAAACTTGGTTTGTATTGGGTTCCCTTCACAGAGGAGAAGGCCTGATACCCAGACTGGTATTGAGGAGTCTGACCAGATGCAACTTGTACCTTACGCTCCAGAAGTGGATGAACTTTGGGTTTATTGGATTCTGCTGTATTTTGAACATTTGCAGGAGCTTGTGTCATTAGGATTGAACCAGAACTGGTAATTGAGGACTTTGGTACATCACTTCGAGCCCCACTTTGATAGGGGTAGACAGGCTTAGAGATTTGTTTAGATTGATCGTAGATATTGTAAATATTCTGGAATTTGGGGTGGGTAGCTTCATAGTGAGGTGGCATCTTGTTTATTTGACCTCTTTCTGGGGCCTTGAGAAGAATCCCACCAGAGCTGGCAATTGAAGATCTAGCATTACAGTCGTTTCTGGAGGGTTTTCTTGGCTCATAGCTGGGAGTGGATTGAGTTCCACTCGTGGGGTAGTGAAGCGCTTCATTCCACGATTTGCCCTGACTGCTTTCTGTCAGTCTATAGATTTTTCCAGCTTGATGGGGGTCAGCGCGACTGGGACCTCTAAATGGTTTTACTGAATCTGGATGCCCACTATAGCCTCCAAGATCTTGAGCATTTCCTTCACCTTTAAATACAAAGATTGGCCCCGAGCTAACAACCAAAGGCTTGGCCTCAGTGTATTTAAATCCACTACGAGAGGGCTTTATTGGATTCATCCTTGAATACACAGGGTTTCCCTTCATGAATGAGTCATAACTGCTACTGGCGGTCACAAGCTTGCTAGTACTCTGGCTTCCCTTAGATAGAGTATACTGATGGGGAACCTGACTTGAGATAGAGGTTGGTCCATGATTCGAGCCTCTTGCAAGTGGGTCTCTGGTAACTTCAGATTTGAACATGTGACTTTGCATGTTTTTAGGAGGCTTTGCAATAAAGATCTCATTAGACTCATACTGACCAGAGGGTTGAGCAGACCCAGTCAAGTCATATTTTGGAACAAATGCAGAAGGCTTATAGTTAATTATATGATTGTTTTGATTATCACTTTTACCAGAAGTCTGACAATCTTTTGAATCTGATTTTACATTTGATCCTGCAGATAATCGGCCTTTGTGAGCATCGTAACTTCCTTGGATGTCTTGATTTTGGCGCTGGGGAGCAGAAGAGTAAACCGGATCATTCCAGTTTCCCATTTGTTTTACCTTAGGCCCGATCACGGGGAAAGTGTTTGCGGACACTTTTTGCAAATTAGCAGCTGGTATGCTGCCTGCTAGAAACAAATAAAGGAAGAAATAAACACCAATGTTTCAGAAAAATGTCAGCGTTATCAGTGTTATGGTTACCTTCATAATACCCCAAACAGGTTACATAAGCAGGAAACAAGGCAAAAAGTATCCTGAAAACAAGCAACAAGTCAAACACTTGATAAAGCAACACTTAAGTTTATGAAAAAGTGAACTCCCAACAAGTTTTGTGCTTACCTTAAACTGCATGTAGAATCCATTGTTAAATAAGGCACACATAGAGACAGAGTAACTTCTGTTGCAGTCCCCTCTCTTCTTGATTTCTGGATAAACCTCAGTGGGAATACCTTATAGACTTCACACATCACCTTTAGCCAATCAGCAATCAAGATACCTGCTCACAGCAGGTGTTAGTAATGAAAAAAGATTAAAAAAAAAAAAGAATAGACAAACAATATGATTGATAAAAATGACTTGTAACAGAAAATAAAACAAATGTGTGAATATTGTAAAGAAATAATAATAAATTAAAATTAATTAAATTTTACTATGAAATGTTTTGTCAAGTAGCCTAAAATGTGTTACCTACTAAACAAAAATCACCTGTTATTTGGTATATTAAAACATAACTAAATTAACCTGACTACATTAAGTTATATCAATGAAAATAATTTTTAAGGGTCAGACCTAGAGGAAATTTGCTCTTTACAGGGTTGCCAGAAGTGAATTTCTCAGTCAGTAATTTTTTGGTACTGTATAAGCATTTTTTTACAAATTTAATTGAAATTAAATAAATTCAGAGTAATTTGTGAAACAGTTCAGCTTATTTATAGAAAAAAAAAGAAAATAGAATATGAATAAAATATAAAATATATTTACTGTATGCAGTTTAATTTTTTATATTTTAACATTTTCACAACTTTTCCAAATCTGGAAAATATTTAATTTGTTTTGTTTCTCCATGACTGAAGAAGTCATGTATTTAACCCCATGATGATGAATATATGCTTTCTAACCCACTGCAGAACCTCATCCTGCCACAATTAGATTCGGTTCACTATGAACTCTGTGGGAATATGGTTTTATTCATCTATTTTACGTATATGTTTTATTTGCTTATCTGCTTAATCAAATAACCAGCAAATAATCAGCTTAACTTAGTTATGGAACTGGAACAATATGAATTGTGCAATTGTGTAGGTGTATGCATGCTTTTGTTCTTTTTAAACATCTTTTGTTCCTCTGAAGCTGTCATTTCAGCAGGTAGACAAGATGTGGGCCCCAAAGGTTACCTGAAGGTTAACTGTCTGCAAAACATCTGCAAACCCCACGGCTGAGTGGAAAAGTACTGAGGGGCGAATTAACGGAAGGACAAGAATATAAATTGATCACTTTGTTGTCTTGTAAGGCATTCTGGACTTCCCAGATGTCATGTTTGGTGTAGTGCTGGAATCCTGAGCTCAGACTCAATACTTCTGATTCTTATTAAATAGTTATTTTTGAGTAGTTATTTTATATATAGAGTATTTTTGTGTGAAGTACTCCCCTTTTCCATGGACTAAACATGGTAAAGAAAGCACGTATCTGATATCATTTATCATTTTTATATGGGAAACAGGCACTTTGTGTTAATGTTCAGAGAATTGCTAAATATCATGTGTAAATACAAGAATGGTCTGCTTCCACAAATCCACTATATTTTCTGAAGCGAGTGCTTTCGAGGAAGAGGCTTCATAATGTATCAAGCTCAAGTGCATGCAATCACAGCACAGGGTTTTATACCTTAAGGAGGTATGAAAGCCATTAATGCCGTCTAATACATGGCTTCCCTCATACTCGCACGCATACACTGACAATTTTCCATTCCCACCCGTGCACATTTGATAGATAGGGATCATTAGTGTCATTCTCCTGCAGTCAGCAGAAAGGAGAAGGATCCGTCAGTCTCCTGATACCAGGTACTTTAAGCACTGAGGACATCTGTCACACCGGCCTACTTTTCCTTGGCATGTCATTTCATCCTACACATTGTCCCTCATTTATTCCTCCAAGTTGGGAAGTTGGAATGCAGTAATTTCCTTAACAGAATCCTTCACGAGCTCTTCACATGCCATTATGGAAAGTGATGCGACTGTGTGAGCATTACATGGGGCTGTGATTAAAAGTCAGGTTGACATTCAAATGCATGACGGTAACTTGGTGGCTGTTAATATGTGGCGGTTTTCAGCTTTCTGTGGAAATTGAATGAGCGAATCCTATTAAGCCCTCTTGGGGAACAGAAAAGGGACATATAAAGTTGAGTAAAAAGCAAGTTTTTTTCTTGCTAACATCATCAGAAATAATCACAGTGGCGCAAATAAAATGACTCAGTGTGGGAACAATGAAAAGAAATAAAAATGTGTATTTTAAGCTGCGATTAGTCTCATTAATCAGAAAATATGTATCCAGGAAAACACACTCCATCAGTCCTGCAAAACCCTTTGTTTTAGTCTGCATTTCAGAGACAATTTTCAAGAATAAGCTTCAGTAATGGCCAGCCACACTTGGCAAACTCCCTCGTCAGCAGATTCTCCCCAGCAAGCAGTGGCATACAGGAAAGAATGTCCCATTGTGAGGTGTAGTGTGAATCTATTCATCATAAGACATTCAAGGATTCTTATTCTAAGACCATCAATCTTACACCCTGCACCACCACCAAACAGATCAGGCTATGTGAGTGAATCTTACTAAAGCATGTTCAGGTGATGTCACCCTAAACATTTTGTTTAATTCAAAAAACTAACTTTAGTGATTCTCATTAGATTCTTACATTTAAAATCCACTGTTATCAATACTGTACTGTCAATGCAAAAACAAAAACCAACTTTGATATTTATACTATTAATTTCTCTTTTTGTATTCCAATAAAGAAAAGTCATATAAGTAGTATGCATATAAATCAGCTTTTGCCAGTAGTGGACAGTACACATGTATTTATTTTAAGTGCCAGTAGTACTAGACTGGACTGATCAGATTGCAGAGGCTCTCGAGTTCTTTATAATCCAGTCCTTCAAAGGCTTCTACTCCAGCTCTCCTTGGCATTCAGCACTAGAATGAAATGTCTAGTAAGTGTACCTGTCATAATGATTTTCCCACAGGCATATTGGAAGAGCCAAGCCCTGGCTAATTTTCTGCCAGTTTTATTCCATGAATTGAAAGGTGTTAAATGGATGCACTTGATGCATCCATAACAAAACTTTCCAATTGAGAAGCATCCAATAACTGATTCATCATTGATCATGTAAGGGTCAGTCAAAAATCACTGGGTTTGAAGTGAATATTTAACCAAGACTGCTTGGATGCAAGTTGTTGACTGGGAAGAGTGAATTCCAAATCTTTAATACTTATCTTACTGGATCTGTCTGCTGCTTTTGATACAGTTAACCACGGGATCCCCCTGTCAACCCTATTGGCAAAGAGCATCTCAGGAACCACACTCCAGTGTCTTGTGTCTCACATCTCAGATCCTTAAGGGTATCTTGGAGAGATTCAACATTTAACTCACCCCAAGTCTCCCGGACGTTCTTGTGCGCGCTTTCAAAGATGCGCATTATAAGATACTTGATGCAGACATTAATGTCTTGCATGCACGCTCTTGCTCGCTTGGTCTAAATTCTGGGATATTTCAACCAATTCACATTTATCAGAGAGCCACTATCAATATATGGGAGACTCAAACTTCTGGCAGACTTGGGATGCCTCAGAGCACACCAATCTCTTCTCTGTCTACATGGAATCACTATGTTCTGTCATTCAGTAATATGGCTTTTCATACCACCGTTATGCTGAAGACGCTTATCTTTACCTCTCATGCCAGCCTGACGATCTGATGATAGCTGCTCGCATCTCAGTCTGTTTTGTGTTAAAAAAAGCTGACCTGGATTCAGAACAATGACAAAGATCAACAGTGAAAGCTCGACAGTCCTTTTTACTTCTTTATTGGTCGACATTTTATTCCATAATGTTACACAGTTTTGGTGCTGTTTTATGTCTAAGGATTGTGTTAGATTACTGGTAGAAGCTTCAGCTTTTTAGGTTTCTTCTTCAGTTGTGTTTTTTTCCCCAGATTTGTAAATTCTGTACGGAAGATGCGTACTAGTGCCCCCTACCACATTTTAGGAACACAGCATCGTTCATACAGTACATTAAGTCCATTTCTGAGAAGCACATAAAAAGTAGGCTAAAAGTATACTTTTCTAGTTTTAGTTCAAAATATACTAATAGCACACTTGAATAAACATGTTTTTTTATAAGGGGAGTCCAAATAGTTTGTTAAACTTCTATAGCAGTGAATGTGAGGCTACCACAGATATTTATATTGTGCATTGCAATTTGCTTAAATAGCAAAAGAAAAGGGAAAAAACATAGTTTTAAAAATGTATATTTTAGAATGGCTGGGCGATTTTTAATACTGATGACGTGTCATATGCATCATCACGATTTTGTGAAAAGTGTCAGTAATGTAAGGACTATTCAAACCAATCATAAAACTGCT
>JAUCNO010000353.1:1905779-1935533 GCA_032353835.1 Enteromius viviparus
TGCGTGGATCACAGCTAAACCGTGACAAAAAACGTAACAGTCATACAATTTAAGGGCCGTTATTGTAACCCCTCTACGTTTTCCAACCCAACGTAGTCCAACCCAGTCGCACGGCAGGTCGTGACAATATCAAGAAATTAGCCTAAAACCTATTAATTCGTGTTTCGTGACTCCAGCTTGAATGTAATACTACGATCCCATTGGATGCATCCTGTCGTGCTGGACTCACGAAAGTCGAGTAAGAATCGTGTCCGTGCCACGAAAAAAAAACGTGCGACTGGGCTGCGTAGTCAGGGTACGTTTTTATATGAGACTGGGTTGGTTATTGCTAGGTAACTGCACGTGAGAAAAGAGTATGCGTTTGTATTGTTTTGAATGTGCATTTGTGGTGTACTTTTACGAGTGTATAAAAAAAACTATACTTGCAGAAAATAAAATATCATATTAATAAAACAAAAGGTTGCTTGATTGTACTTAAGGTGAGTTCACTTTATTGACTGTTTCTTAACACACTTAAGAACACTAATCATGAACAGCCTTTGTTGTTTTTTTTATTTTGTTCTATTTGTTCAGTCAAAAAAGAAATAAAAACTCAGTGTATATCTGTAAAGATAGACAAAGCAATAGTGACCATGTTACTCACACTTTACGACATTACTGATCCAATATAGTAGTCAATGCAGTATCGATAGTTGAAATCTTTTTGAAAATCCTGAATTTAAATCTAAAAAACTGCCTAATTTGTAAATGAATCTGTATTAAAGGTAAATAAACAAAGGACCAAGTTCTTACCAATGCGCTCTGGCAATTCATTAAAAATACCATTCTTTCCCAACATTGGGATCAGAAGGAAGGCAATAAAAACACAGTTTTTTCAGAACTTGGCACTGTACAGCATCATGTAGTCTTCAGAGAAATCTTCATTCAGACCAGCATGTTCACATCTCACGTAAACTCTACATGAGCAACAGGAATAAACAGGAAGTGCTGTAGAATCCATGGTCTGGGCTAAACAGGCAGCATTGTAGAATTGGTGGTTGGGGCTAAACAGGCAGTGATGTAGAAGCAGTCTCAAGGTCTGAGTTTCTTAAACTTACAGGATGTTCTGGGGTACTCTTTAATATGGCAGAAGATGGTAACTCTGCGAGAAGAATCGCTAAATAAATTATGATATTATTGTTTTCTTTGTAAACAAAAAGTATTGCTGTAGCTCCGAATAAATTGTGTTGAAGCCCTGATGTCACACAGACTATTTACTGATGTCCTACATTTCTGTGCATTGATCGTGGTAATATCCTCGCTGTCTATGGATAGTCAAATTGCTCTCAGATTCCATAAAAATATCTTAATTTGTGTTTCAAAGATAAACGAAGGTCTTACAGCTTTGGAATGACATGAGGGTAAGTAATTAATGACAGAATTTTAATTATCCCTCCAAAACACTCCAAAAACCCTCCACCTTCCCCAGCTCCACCTGTATGTCATATGTTCAGCAGCAGTATTATATTTTATTTCTTTTATTATCTTTCACATCAGCATGTCACAGCAGCGCGATTTATTACGCCAAGACCAAACACATTGCCATGAATAGTACCACACTAAACTTTTGGAGAGTTCTTATGACAGAAGTGTTTTTTAAATATATTTCTGCTTTGCATAAATGACTCAACATAGACTCGGTAGAAATCTACAAGTTCTTTCTTTGTTTTACCAACCATCAAGGAAAAAACTTCCTGCAGGATAAGTTATGAAGTGATGTTTAATAGGTTTAAAGTTTTCTTCAATCCCTCACTGTAAGCATGAGCAATAGCATAGTTTCAGCTATGCTTGTTTCAGCCAACAGCACTAAACATATGTTTCTCAGGGCAATAAAACAAGTCATATATATGTTAACAAAGATATAAGACATGGAAAGAAACATGTAACAAAGAGAGGTTTGCTAAAGAATTGAAAATGAAAGGACAAGCTGGAGGCAGGAACTGAGGTTAAGAAAGAAACAGAGAGATTTTGAGGGGAAAAATGCCTCTCCTGAAAGTCAGCTGCCACTAAATCGCTGTTGTCATGTTGATGACTGTTGCGGGTTCGCCTTTAATGTATTCAATCCCTCATAGATGTGAGATTCATTTCATGAACCCATATATCAATCCATTAAACGTCCCTTAACGGTGCCAGGATGTTTCTAAACCAAAACGCATTAGAGTCTGCAAACACATGACTAATTGCAAAAGAGCAGCTTTCCTCTGTAACATCCCAAGAGCGCTTTTCTGTTTAATAGCGAAACCACAGTGTAGGGCCATCGAGAACGAATAAAACTATGAAAATAAAACAAGTGAGTCTCATGAACAGCACAGCGGTCACACGAACTTAGATGTCTTTGTTCTTCTTCTTAAGTGGCTGGTTTGCTTGAAAGTCAAAGGCAAACCAGATGCAATTCAGAGCTGTGTGATATTTTGTCTTTCCTGCAGGCTTTCCATGAGGCCAAGAGAAGATACAATTAATCTTCGGTGCTGTTCTCTGGCACAGCAGTGTCCAGCCAGATGATGCCAGGTAAATATCAATTTTTGTGGATCTGAGCCTGAGGGCGGCCATAAATTCATAACTAATTGGCTAAATTTCTTCTTTGTTTTTAACAAGCCCACCATGGACTTCTGCACAGGGAGCTGTTGGAGGTACTTTGTAAAGCCTTCATTTCTGCTCTCGGTCTGCATTGACTATCAGCAATACGAATCATGTCATAAACCGCCACAACGCCATTAAGTAACAGCAATAAAAACGCTTCGGTAAATAGCGGCCTTCACACATAGAGGTTAAATCGCTTTTTGCTTGACTGGCAGTAGATCACATCAGTTTTCTACACTCTCATTGGTTGATGCTTAGCGTTTGCACAAACTTGTATGAAAGACCATTAGTCGTTTTGACCAACTTTTCTAAGACACTTTGTCGTAGAAAGTCGACTAAATCAAAAACCTTCATTAAAATATTTGTAAGTGTTTTAAATTAAACGCAGAGCCTTGCTCTGAACCACAGATAATTTTCAATGAAGCATTGCACTCAACTTTACGCTGTAGCCGACTATCATACATATGCTAAACTCATGTGTTTCCAATAATGTGGAGATTTGAAGCCGTAAAAATGCCACTAAGCCTGTTCATAGTTATTATCAGTTATGAAACACCTCTGATGCTCTTCAAGCTCTCGCTAAAGGCCTTTTGAACTGATCCGGAGGATAATACAATAAGTAACTCGAAATGAGTGGGGAAACTTTTATCAGGTACTGCTACGATAAGAAAGGAGTTATTTCTACACTAAACTGAAGAAGAATGATCCGCAAGCTGTTCTGTTAACTAGCTAAAGGAATCCTCCTACAAGAAACCACACATATCTTTCTGACCAGCAGGAAACAAAGAGACTCATTTAAATTTCAAATTTAAAAACCTTTATTTTGTACCATGCAAAATAAACTCTGCCCTGAAGAAAGACCGTTTATTTGTCCATGCGATGCATGACACATCCACAAAAGTTTTGTTTTGCACTGGATACCTGATAAATTCATGAGTAAACATTTTGCTGTTGGCAGCCCACTTAAAAGGTTTTCCCTACCTCTTTAGAGAAAGGTTCATTTGAATATAATGAATAATACATGAGTATAAAGCTATAAAAGCACAATGGAAGACGGTCCAAATATCTCTGAAGTTTCATGTACCAAATAGCATAATCTGAATAGTTTATCAGGCACAAAGATGCTTTCATTACAAGCAAAGATATGATGCTTTTCCACAGATAACGCTTCTCAGCCCAAAACATTGTTGATAAAGGAGTGAATCTCACAAAGAAACATTCAGTTTCACTCCAAATTAAATTAAACTATATATAATAAATATATAATACTTGTATGCATTATATATATTTATATATATATTCCACATTTAATGTAATTTTGTCATTAAAATAGTCACAATGCAAGAAGTAAGGAAAAGTAGTCGTTTGGTTTATGCAAAATATTTATTTTTTTCATTTTGATAAGGTGAAATATAAATCCATTTACACAAGAAAATTCCTGACGGTCTTTGTGAGATTCACCCAAAGACTAAATAGTCTGTATCTTTTGACGAACATGTACTGCATAAAATAATGTTATCCAGACAGTTAAGTGAAGTCCAGCACATTGGCACAACACATCAAGCGTATTTCTTTTCAGTCTTGCACATTTGGAAACAGTACTCCGAAACTCAGAGCAGGGGACCGTTCAGCCCCGGCTTCATCTGTATCTTATCACCGTAAAGTCCCTTAAACAGAAAAAGCTGGGGAACATATGAGGAACTGAGCCAGACTGAGTCTTCAAAGAGCGAGCAGGCTTGACGGAGGAGGGGTCTCGCTCAGCGGCCCTCGTAAGGGCTGGTTCTCATCATTCTGACAATAAAAATGAGTGGAATAAAAACAAAGCAAAACGTCTCTTTTGAGCAGCCGGAGATTTCTGCAAACTGGGTCTCTTTCTTCAAAAGATCCTCCTTCTAGAGCTTAGAGGAGGTTATCCTCCTTCTGGAATGCTTTTGGAGAGAAAATCCGGCACATTCTTCGCAGACTCCCTGTGGATAGAGGGACAGAAAGGACCATAGAAGGCTGCTAATATGGTCGCTCGGGGTCCGACGCAAAAAACTGCATTCACTTCCATAAAAACATGGTTGCAGGAGCATGCAATAAAAGAGTTCTCAAAACTTCACAACTGCATATTACACATGTATATATAAGATTTGTCCCATTTTGAAGCTGGCAAGCCTCTTAAATCCAATGAACAAGGCACTTGAGCACCAGAGAGGTGGGCAATATTCCAGTACGGGACAATGGAGTTGTGGGGGGTTTGTTGATGGTGGTCAGAGTTACTTTATGGCTTCTGCCCCTTTATTGGGCTAATCCTCAAACATCCCATGATGATTGAGAAGCAAATGCATCTCGGGGCCAATTCTGTGCAGACTTGAGGGGGAGGTGTGCTTGTTATAAAAGCTTCAATAAGACAGGCAGTACATGCTTTTCACATGAAATGCACCCACTTAAATATTTCTACATGCTCACAACCAGTGTACTTTTAAAAGTACTGCATTACAGTATCGGATTACTCCACAAAAAAGTAACTAATTGCATTACTTAGTTCCTTTTTATGGAAAGTAATGCATTAGGTTACTTTTGCGTTATCTGGGCTGGGTGTGCGTATTTGTTTTTTAACTGCAATAAGCCCAAAAGTTACATTTTTGGCAACTCTGAGGGCACATCAAAAGTGACATCAATAAGCCTCAGACTCCCGATTTCTCTCAACATATGGACATGGAGAGCTGCCAAATAAAGTAACTTAAATTACCTATTTGAAAAAGTAACTTTATTTTAAATGTAAAAGTAAGGCATTACTTTAGTTACTTTAAAAAGTAATCGGATTACGTAACTCCCAACAATGTTCATTACACAAATGCACGTTTTCAAAACATATATGCAATAGAAAACTAGTTCATAAAAGGATCTCAGTTTGCGAAGAGTTCACACATCAGCTGTTGTAGAGACTTGTGACAGTCTGGGATCAGAGTCAATCTCGTATCGGTAGTGGTACCCTTCCCAGACTTCTCGGCAAGCATCACGCATGTCATAGATGCGCTTCTTAATACCTTTTCGGTTCAGGTAGAGCACAAAGAGAAACATGAGACCGACAAATCCCAGCACGAGACCCAGGAACACATAGGAGGTCTGCAGTGCGATATTGTCACTTTCTCCCACCTTATGGCAACCCAGCTCCAGTTCGCCCACCATCAGCAGTGACGTGTTCTGCAAGGCCACTGGGAAGGCGCAAGTCAGGCGCTCGACATCTAGCACTCGCATCCGGGAGGCATTCACCCAGGCGGCAAATGGCTCGATGTCGCATGTGCAGGTGTAGGGATTCTCCGCCAGGTGGAGCCGCTCCAAACTCATCTGCTCCAGCTCTTTGAGAGCCTCTTCACGCAGGGTCCTGAGGGCGTTGTGGGTCAGATCGAGCTCCTGGAGGTGATCCAGTCCTGTGAACGTCCCGTTATGGATGGACACTATAGAGTTGTTGCCAAGCTGTAGGCGCCGCAGGCCGACAAGATGGCAGAAGATACCCGGGGGCAAGTAGACAAGGCCGTTACTTGACAGGTCCAGTCCCAGCAGGTCTTCCAGGCTGCTCCAGCGAAGAGAGGTGGCTAAAAAAATGACTGATGAGTGGTTGTAAAGAGCCCGGCTGAGGTTGAGCTCCCTCAGCATACGGCTCTGGACGGTGAAGGCCTCAGGATGGATGACGGCCAGCTGGTTGTTGCTGAGGTCCAGCAATCTGAGGCTCCGCAAGCTGGAAAATGTACGAGACTTCACCTCAGAGATCCTGGAGAGGAGGAAAGGAACATTTTTGCAATAGAAGAAGAGATTTTGGTTCCACAAAGAACATAAATTCTTAATGTTTTCTAGTGTAAAGAACCTAAGTCCAAACTTTGGTTGCACTTTATCTTAGAGTATGTGTACTTACATGTACTTTCATTGTATCTAGTTCTGTAATACCTAGTAACTACACAGAGTAGGGTTAGGTTTAGAAGTAGGTTCAGGGTTAGTACCTAGTTATAGCAATTACTATAGTAAGTAGCATGTACATGAGGAACAGGACTGTGTAACACTTTATAATAGTGTATATAGAATACTGAGTAACTAAAGAGGGAAAAAAATACTAATGCATTTTTGTAACTACTATTAACTGACAAGAGACTACTAGTTATTTGGATCGGTATTCTAAAGTGAAGATCACGGTAACCCACTAGTGATGATTTAAGTGTTACCAAATCTAGCTAAATGAATTACTAACTAAGACCTTAGGGAAACCAAAAGTTTACAATGACTTCAGACATTACTAGTGAGTTGTCAAGATCTTCACTTAAGAATATGGATTTAAATAATTAATAATTTCTTTAGAAGGATGTAACACCTTAATAGCCACTGCCCAATACTGAAAAAAACCCTCAAAAGCTTACAATGATTTCAGTAATTATTAAGGAGTTATCATGATTTTCACTTTAGAATACTGATCCAAATAATTTGAAAATTTCCCTCTGAAGAATTTGGTAATAATTCAGTCATCACTAGTAGGTTACCACAACCTTCACTTTAGAATTAATTATACATTATGTATTAATCATATTGATTATCAACCTGTATACAGTAGTTGTTTAGGTTGGTATGAAACAAATAATAGTTACTAATAAGCTAAAAGTGAGCTACCACATTCACTAAGCACTAACTAATTCATTATTCAGAGTCTAGTTAGTTAGTAGTAGTTACTAGAGTGCTAATATTGCGTTATTGTGTAGTTATTCACTAATAATGGAACAGTATTGTAAAGTCTTACCTAGGACTGTAAAATGAACTACTTAAAGCCAATTTTTTTATTTTGCATTAAGTTTCTAAAAAGATCTATAGATGCCAGAGTAAGCGTAGTTGCAAAATCAGAACTACAACAGATATTGCGGGGTGTTTATTTATGTGGTTGTTTTATACTATGTCAGCATCTTAGACCAGTTTCGTGGCAAAAAAAATGGGTAAAATAAGAACAACGTTTTCCTGCTGAGGGAACGTTTTGAATAAAACTGTTTATATTCAGAGGAAAACATTCAACCTGTATTATGACTGATTCGATTTTCAAATCTGGTGCTGTTTATATTGTGGTTCAGCTTTATTTTTAATTCAGCCACATGAGCAAGTAAAATGAAGCCCAATCCTAGTCAGGGATGTGAGAATAAACCTGTACACATTTAACACCCTAAAGCTTCTACTTCTGCTTTCCCTTTTGAATAATCAAAAGACTACCGTGACTACAATAAATATTTACAGTATTTTTAGTTTCTACAGTAATTAAAATGATGGAAATATTCTTACACTGGTTAAAGATCCCATATTGATTCACCATAACACCATATTTTAAGATGTCCTTTCCGTCACTGTTGAAGAGTTACACGTGACTAAATTACATAATAAAATTACAAAATAAATGTAGTTGTAATAAGTTACAGTTACTGAGAAAAAGCTACTTACAAACTGGTTAAATATAATATTTTATCAACCCACATACAAATTTAATTGATAGACATGTTTACTCAATAACTGTTTCATTGTCATACTTACTAGATTTCAAAGTTTACAAAATTTTGCTCTAAGTTGTTGCATAGCATTACATAGTTACAACGTGTAACAGTGGCTAACAGTATTTAAGGGTCAAATGAACTACTAGCTTCTTCAAACATGCATCACTTCTTTACCTGTTGTTAGACAGGGACAGATTGGTCACGTTCTCTAGTCCTTGGAAAGACTCGGGTCCGATCTGGCTGATGTGGTTTCCGGTGATGAAGAGGTTTCTGGTGTAGCTCGGAATGCCGCTCGGTATGTCCCGCAGATCTTTGGAGACACATTTGACGGTGAGCGCGGCTTCTGAGCACTCGCAGCCGGCGGGACACAGCGACGCGCCCGCGGAGAGCGCAGCACACAACAGACCCAGGGCAACCGCGCACCGTGCAGACGCGAGCATGGTCAACTTACTATCAGCCAGACCGCATCAATCTAACTTAACAACTGCCCTCGTCCAGCGGCTGCGCGTCCGCTTCTCCAGAGCGCCTCTCCAAGACTACGTGCTCCTCGCTCGTTAGCTTTCTAAGTGATGTGGAGTCTTCGTGCGCGCTCGACTTCTTTGCGTTACAGAAACTCATGTGTGAATGAGAGGCAGACACTTTATTTCCATGAGAAAAGGAGGGTCTCTGTGTGGGGCGTTTGATCCGCTGTTCTCAAACAATGCGACTGAATCACTCTCAGCAATCAGCAGGGAGGAGCTTTGACTCGCACCTCTCCCCTCCACTTCACCGTGCAGATTCAGACTGATCCCATCTCACATCTCGCTCTCATCACTCTGATTAATGGGCTTAATTAATAGTGATTAAAGCTCCTCAAAAGATTAGGTTGAGCTCTTACTTCAGTTGATCTTTACTCCGACACTGTAACTCGAGGTGTCCAGTTTGGGGTCTATACGCTCAGAAATTATTGTTCTACTGTTGCTTTGATGTGGTTCTTTGGAGATCGATAAAGCTCTTGATGTTACACTGGAGCAGTGGCTCTTAGTTAGGGGGTGGGGCCCACAGAGGGGCCTCAGCAAACAAAAGAATGCAGCATTAAAAAAAAAAATATATATATATATATATATTTATATATATATGAATGATTTTAACACCTACTAGTTTTCTTATTAGCATGCATATTACTAGAATATTAGCCAATTATTATTAATCCCTAATCCTATCAATAACTAAACTTTACTACATTAAGAAATTATTGTATTGTTATTGTATTATATTTACTTTTTTAGTTTTTGTTAATGTTTTAAAAATTCAACTGTATTTTTATATTTTCTGCTTAATGTTATTTGTGTATGTCCATGTAAAGTGTGTGTATATATATATATATACACACACACACACACATATATATATATAATTTTTTTAAATGTTCATGCAGAGTTTTAATTAAATCACATTATGATTATTTGTGAATTTGTTTTAACCATGACAAACAAAATTATTAATTTCTTTTTACATGCATTTCCTCAAGCATAGTCGTACATGTAATTTTACTAAGTTAAAAAAGGCTAGTTGAGAAATCAGTTTCTGCACAACCAAGGGGGAAAAAACTTAATATAACTTTAACATAACTATTTATTATTTGAATTATTACAAGCTGACATCCTTTGTTTCAGTTGTTAAAACGGAGTTAAAATCACATCTTATCAGGTCCTTTAAAGGCTTCTGAGTTCTTAATAGGTTTTCTGAAGAGGAATTTAGTTCTTTGTTTATGTCTGGATAATCAGTGTTTTTGTATGTTGGGAACATTGATCTGATATCCCTCACTCCACAGGACTCCCGATGCTTTGAAGTCGGCGGGGGTCTGCTGAACTGAAGGGGGACAATAAGCTATGAATTCAACATGCCGTTCTTTTGCCTGCCGACTCAGTCATTTGTTCTCTATAGTGCAATTAAACGTCTCCAGGGCAACCGTTAAAAGAAATGCACAAAAAACAACATTCAAAGCATTTAAGTCAAACTTTAAGTCTAGAATCCAAACGGTTTTGTCCAATTTATATATATATATATATCCAGTAATATGTGTTTATTTAGTTAATTAAATACACTTATACAGACATATAGAAATAAAACCCATAGTATAATGTAATCGTAAACATCTTTTATTGATATCAATAATGCATGAAGATATAAATTATATTGTTGGCAGAATGGGGAATTTGGTGATAATTATGCAACATTGGGATGTGTAAATAAATTAGGAAGATGATTTTGTGTCCATTGGTTTCTGTTGACAGTTTTTCACTGGAGTTGTTGTTGACGCAGGCTTTGAAGAAACACATTGTGCAATCTCAATAACTCAAAATCTTTAGCTTTTAAAATCACCTACTGGTTTCTTGGGAGAAAAGAAAGCAAAATACAATGAAAGACATATTAATTTTCTAAAATCAAAGCAAACAAAGCTCGCAGTCATCATTCTTCACATTCTTATATGACTGTTTAGTGTAGCAGGTTATTGCCTTATGAATATAAAACTACATGGTCATTTGTTTGGAGTAAAAAAAGGCCTTGTTAAAGTGTTTTCACCCTGTATCTAGTTGTCCATGTGCTCGAATGATTGCTTGACATTATTAAGAAAAAAAAGAAACAAAAAGCATTCCGCTACTTATATTTATCGAACGCTCTGCAGCTATTGTAAACAACGCATCTAGTCAAGCACTACCACACACACAGAATACATGCGGCCGGTTCTCCACAACGCAAAATATATCATTAAAAAGACTTTAATAACCTCATTTTAAAATATGCATTTGATTATTATTAGTAAAACACAGAACAAATAACTTTTGACTGCCAACCATCAGTATCTGACTTTCATCAGTATCAGACACATGCACGCAGACTTACAGAGCACAACATGCCAATAAACACACACACACACACACACACAGACAGACAGACAGATGCTAATGCAGCTGCAGGAGGTATGAGGTGACAACTTCACTATTGTTAAAAGTCTGCTTGTTTGTAATTGTGCAAAGTTCATGTAATGACAAGCTTAATAGCGGTGCATGTAAAGAAAACATTCATTTTTAAGCACAGACAAGTTTTGAATTAGCAAACCGGCAAAAACTGGGAAAAGTTATCTGCTAAACCTGTTCTAATGGCAAAAAGCAATCAATTAATTAATTAGCCATTGCTTTTCATAGGGGTCTCTGTGCTTTTTAGGAGCACAAATAGTGAAAAGTTATTTTTAAAAAAATAATTAAATGAAAAAAAATGTTACTTTTTCATGTTCGTTAAAAAACAGTTAAAATGTATTTCTGTGGTATCTTACATTTTAGACAACCCTGTTATCAAGCGATTCAGTGTTTACAAATAACTCATTTTTATCAAACCTCAACTCTGTCTGTTAGGAATTAGCTTCATATTTTCATGAGAAATACACATAAAATAGAAAAACAGAAAATCTTTAACATTGTGGCAAAAATGAAAAGAAAAAAACAACAAAAACATTTCCAGGATTTCATAAGAATACTCAAAATATATAAAACTACAAAAAAAATAAAATAATAATAAATGGACGAATAAAAAATAACTACAATAAAACTATATTGATTTTCTATGTCTGCTAGGACGGGCTAGTACAAATACAAATTATGACATTTTCATTTAACTTCATTTAAAATGTATTTATTTGCAAACAAACTAAATTATTCAAATAACTTTTTTTATCACACAAATCAAAGTTTGTAAACATGTAAATGTGGGCCAAATTCTGGTAACATTGCTGGTAAGTTTTACAAATTATTTTCAGGCCTTATCGCTATGTTTAGGTATCATGTGAATCTTAGCATTAAACATACTGTAACCACAGAAAGACCTGAATGAATGTTCTCTAAAAGTTTAAAGCAGTGGAATGCTATGAGCTTTTAGAGATTACAGAGAGGAAATGGAAACTGCTGGGCTGCTGTGACGACCTCAACGGTCAAATGTGCTTCTGATCCACTAGTTCACGTCTTTGAAGACAGGAAGGCTGTCAGTAAGAACCTCACACTTCACACAGGGTCTCTAATGTGATCAGCTCTAGCCGGGGCCAGCAGGGGCCAGACTCCTCTCTCTCTCACACACACACACACACAAACACACACACACACACACACACACACATACATACAGGAACATCTTAAGATGCTCCACCGACACAAAACATACTCGACTACCTGCTGCTCTTGGCAATACGGCAAAAAAGAGAGAGAGTGTGTGAAAAGAGGAATGAAAAGGAAAAATGTGAGAAGAGAGCAATAGGTAAGAGGGGAGTGCAGTGATTTTTCTCTTTGACATGAAACAAAGAGGGGATTTAATCACGCAGGAGTCATGGAAACGGGTTTGCTGTCCAGATCATAGTCTAGGATTACGGCAGGATTCCATCAGTGTTTGAAGTGCTCAGTTCATGAATACAGCTAAGAAAAGCAAACAGGATTTCTGTGCTCTGGATTACAGTAATAAAAGTCCCAATCTGACTTTGAGTCTGTTTCTCTTTCTGATCCATTCAGATGTACGAGTGAAACACTTACACCCAAAATCAGTAGAAAACAAAAATATATTCTGTATAAAAAACAGCTTGTGATTACTATAATTAAGAATTTCGTGATAATGAAAACATTCATTTTACTTTCATTAGCTTGATACATATTTCTCTTTTATTACTGTAAAAATACTTTTAGAGAGCCCATGTTGACCCCAGGATTAAGTTTCTAATTATACACTAATTAAGCAATTGAGCAATTAAAAAAAAAAAAACAGGCAACATTTACACCCCAAAATCAGAAGGTATATATATCCATGTATTATATATATGAATATATATATTCCATGAATGCTTTTACTGTTGTTACAATAAAAACACTGCATTGAAAATAATAAACCCGTACTAAATATACTGCAAGGACTAATAAATACAATGAATGTTCATAGAATAGGAAATGTGCTTCATTTCCATGAAATAATATCACAAGCAAAAAAAAAAAGAAAAAAATTATATTAAATAATTATATTAAATTTAAAAATAAATTTCTTTTTTTTAATTGACTTTGGGGTAAAATAATGACCTGGATGTGTTTTCAGTGATCCTGCTTCATTTTAATGATCATTATCCAAACCCTGGACCTTACGTGGAACATAAATCCTTTTATTTATTTATTTTATATGTGATATGATTATTAGTCTAGGCATATTCGGCAATTATACCAAGTCAATAGTCAACATACCTGTGATATTTCTTGTGAAAAACAACGAAAGCATTAAACGAAAGTTCAAGATTGAAAGATTAAAGCTTTCAAACAGAACATCCATAACCCCTGCAATGTGAATCAAGTGTTCCTCAGGACAAAGATAGATTAAAGGCATCATTTACTTTCCTTCATTCCTAGTCTTACTGTGCAGGATCTATTAGTGCATGTTAGAAAACTAAATGTCTCTCTTCATAACCTTTCCTAACACCGTCCTTTTTCGGCTAAATTCAAGGCCACTTAAATTTCAAGCTTTCACATCCGCTATGAAATGCATGCTTTTTTTCCTGATACAATCAAGTCCCAATAGAGAAAATCAAGCCCTAGCCTACAATTTTACACTTTAAACGCATCACATTCAACTTGACAACTTGAATTAATGCAATAACAATAAATTATGCGATATAATAACAGCTGGCCAGGCAGTGCAAAGAATGCTTTTCCATACATAATGCAAACAAGATTTGCTTATTCATTAACTAGCAATTTTTGAATGCTAATCTCCATATCTGATTAGATTAGTGTATAAAACAATTACACTTTAAAGCATGCCAAGCTACAATATTAAAAGCTATTTACTGTATGTTGATGGTTAGCCTTGCCAATAAAATGTCTAAAGGGTACTCCCTAAATATTAAAAGAGTTAAGCTTTCGTATTCATAATACGAATTTTAAAAGGAAATCCTTCCCGAGTATCTTAATATACAATGCATTGTTTCTGCAATAAACTATGTTCTCAGAAAGAACACAGCATCGTTAGAAATTCAGATTCAAGTTATATTTAAAATATAAGACTATATGTATACGTTATAGTGTTATATTTCCTAAACAGCAGTTATAGTTTGGTGATCCAAGTGTAACCAAACGAAAAAAGAGCACCATAACCTTCAAGAGACACCGAAGTCATGCCTTTGGAAGACAGGTTTTGAGAATAGCGTTTCGTACATCACCACAAGACGTTGAAGCCATGGTGTATTTGCTGTCTCTACCCTACGACAAAGAGGTGTAGCGTTTAATTTTTGATCCTCTACGCTCTAAAGAGCCGGACTCAAGTTGACATTCGCAGGAGTCCCGCTGGAGCTCGGATGGGCGGCGAGCCCGTTCACCTGTGTTTGACCCCGCTGGGTCATCGCAGGTTTAGAGACAGAGCCACAGCCAGGATCACACTGGTCAAGATGCAGAAAGGAAGCCAGGTCTTCAGGAAACCTACGCAACTGTGGAGAAAGATAGAGAGAGAGAATGTCAATGTGAGAGAAAGATACTGTTTCAGTGAAGATGAAAACAAAGAAACTGCTACTGATTTGTACTTGTCTTCTATGTTGTGTTTGAAATGATTTGTAGGTTTGCCAAAGTGCTGTAGCTCCAAGTATCTGGCTCAAAGTAAAAAAAAAACACGTATGCGATGATACATGTTTTTTTCAGAACTGATTCGAAACAGTACCTGTTTTTGTGAGTTCTTTGCTGCTTTGTGTACAATGTTACTAGGGAAATAGATACTTTAATGCTCCAAAAGCAGCACCTAGTGGTAATGAAAGAATTTACATTTTCATTCAGACCAATGTTAAAAGACCATCAAGTGGGCGTTGACAACATGAAACGGCTTGGAATTTGTTTTAAAAAAACGACTTGTTTAAATGATTCAGAACTGCACGTTTTGGACTAAACCAGTTGCCGTAGTTAGCTGTGCCGTGCGTTATGAGATCAGGAAGTGTTTGTTGACAATTTGCAGTTTAGCATGGCAGGTAGCAGACCAACTTGGAGTTGTGAGAAGGCCTCATAGAAATTTGGTCTGATGACCATATGAAGTCGCAACTTTTTGAAACTCACAAGAACACCACAGGCATGTTATTGAGCACGTGTCTCATATTTTAGCAAACAGCTCAGGAAAAGGGGGTTTAACAGATCTGTGGAACAGTGTCGGGTTATGGCAAAAAAACATTTGACTTTTACCGCACACTCCTTCAGATCAATCGAAAAGCAGTTTAGGGAATGCATTCAAAGACACATCTGGTGAAGTGAAGCAGATATTGTCAAGTGACTGCATGTTTGGTTCGTTTCAGCTGGTCTGGATCAGAGCAAACACTGTGGTGTGAAAAGTACCCAAAACAGCTGAAAAAAGCTACAACGTAATTTGGTCTGGACATGTGTAGAAGCATCCTGTGCGATATTTTTATTGAGCCTTTTCTTTTAACAGTTTTTAAACTCTGCTATTGTGAACTCTTTGTTTTTTTTTAATCTGTTGTAACCATATGCGAGTTTGAATACTGAATGAAGGATGACCAGCAGCCATAGTGCGGAGATGATTATACATGAACTTGACCTAAACATTGATCCGTACCTCACATTTTACTATGAAACGGCTCCAAAACTCTTTAAATATAGTGCACAAAAAAAAAAACAAAAAAAAAAACTTTATAATGTTTTTGTGCTTTTAAGGGGCTTAACAATAACATAATAGTATACTCAGAATATCGGATTTGAATCATTCTCGTCTTACCGATACTTGATATGGTCGAAAACGCCAGTATTGCAACCAATACCGATAATGAGTATCGAATCGATGCATCCCAAGTAAAAAAAACACCCCAAAATCTTTATAATATTCTGGTCTCAAGATATGTTGCTGGACCCTTCTTTCAATGTTACTTAATTTTGTTTTTTTATTTTAGGCCAACTTTATTGTAAGTCTAAGAAAGTAAGAAAAATTGTACAGGATGAATTCCCAACATTTCATATTTATAGTTAGAGGTTTAATAAAATCTGTAAACTAACAAAAGAGCAACAGTAATACCCTAAATAGTACACTTGCATACTTAAAAATAGTGCTTATTATAGATACCATTTACAAGAATGCTTTTAAATGTAAAAATGTAATGTTTTCTGACACTTAACTGCAATGCATTAGATTTACATGCATATTAAATGCATTAAAATGATCCTTAGAGTAATTATTGACACCTCAGTATGTAATTTTAAAGCATTAACAGTAAATTTAAATATATTATAATGCAATTTCGATTAAATTTCTATTGAGATTTGCATGGCATGTATTTATTGCATGTCATTGTATTAGATTGTAATTTAGAACATTTAAAATAAATTAACTTTAAATGAATGACACACTAGAGGTACATTTTTAAATCAATTATGTAATGTATTTTAGTCAACACGTCAAAAAAAGGTACTTTAAAGCTTGACAAAACGATAATTAAAACAATGATTTAAAATGTACTTTAAAATAAAATTTTTAATGTGACTGTATTAAAAAGTTCACCTTTGTGTGTTAAGAAAGTCACAAAAGTGAACTTTTTAAACACTCTTAAGTGTGATTTAATATTACATTTTAAGTGCAATTTTAAGTACACTCAGTGTACATTTAGTGCAGTCTTTTTCACAATAGTGCTGCTTACCAAAGCAAAGATCATTAATCAAAAACAGAAAGCAAACAAAAGATTAAAAAGACTAATTATTTTTGTGATATCACATTACTTTTCACTCGACAGCACATAGACTATTTGTTTGCATTGCAATATCAGATTATAATATTCTGTGGATCGGATTTCATGCTGATAGTCAAAATTCTTCTCTGTCTGACGTCCAATTACTCTCCATACTGATGCAACCACAACCATTTGCCTTCACAAGCTGGAGTACAAAAGAGCCGCATCATCACTTCATACCTGGACTTCCTTTTTTAGTGACTGACAGTAGAATTCTCACAATAAACAGTGACGGATGCACTCTGCACACTTTGGGCCAGGAGAAACACACATAATGCAACACTTTCAATTATACCTGAGAGACACCATGACAGCCTATCCTTGTGTGAGTCCCCCTCAGTCTCCTGGGGCTAATGCACATGCATTGTGCTCAGACAGCAACCAGTAAAAAAAAAAAGTTGTGTCTGGAGCAATCCCTTGTTAGACTTCAGGTATCATGTAGGAGCATTTTTAGCTGACACCCAAAACACAACACCGTGTCCAATTTCTCAGACCTATAATTATGCAATCCTGTAGTAGAGAGGATTTATAACCAAATTCAGGATTTAAAAACGATGAGCAGAGTCAAACAAAGAAAGTCCCAAAATCTCTTCTACTAAAGGTTATGACCTTTCTTAAGTACAATTTATTAATAATTCATTAATGCCCCAAAATGTGCTTGCTTCAATCTAAAATAAAATGTCTTCTAACTGAAGTCAGAGCTCTGATTATTATAGCATTAAAAGAACCCTTGTATTCAACAGAATGAAAATGTTCATAATATCGGTTCACCGATGCACCTTATATCAAACATACATCTAAACTTAGAGCTGGAATGATAAAATACACTGCAGCGGTGCTCTACTTTTTGTCTGGAGGTTCAGAGATCAGATGCGCTTCACTTGAAAGTGGCATGAAAGAGTTTCTAAAATGCAGTGCTGAAATTAATATCTACACCCAGATTCATTTTAAAGGGATAGATTTATTTGAGTAGATGCATATTTCCTCTAGAATATACAACCACAAAAAACAACCACGACTAATGTTTATACACATATTATACATATACTACATCTCTAACCTTACCCAATACCTAACTTAACAACTACTGTACCTTACTTACTATTAATAAACAGCAAATTAGGAGTTTACTGAGGCAAAAGCCGTAATTAACCTAGTCTTTTAACCTTAAAAGATAGTGTGACCAAACCAGTTATATTGCGGAGTTGCAATTTAAAATTGTTGTTTTCAATTTGAATATACTGTAAGATTCCTGTGGTCAAATCTGAATTTTTGGCAACTTTACTCCAGTCCTCAGTGCAACATGATCCTTCAAAAATATACAGATTTATTTGTATTTCTGAACCCTGCTTTAGAAACGTCTCACTATTGTAGCTTAAAATAGGGGTTAGCACCACTTTTCCCTGCGGGGTTTTGAAAGCCTGTTCCTGTGTCAACGTGTACAGGGTGAAACAATGACACAGCATATTTATATTTTAGGAATATAAGCTTAGGAACATACTGCTTGCATACAGAGGATTAGCTGTTAACCACAGGCAAATTTATGAACTGTGTGAATGTTACACAAGTCGACCCAGGATTCTTCCAAGAGTTTAGTACGATGTAGAGTTAACTATTGCAAGTGTGAAGCGCCTTCTTGTGACCAAATGAAAAAAATAAAAAAAAAGATTGTCAGACCGGGAAACACCACGGCTCTCTTCGGGCCGATGGCAAGCAACGGTCCGGCTAGTCAGTTAAGTTTTTGCGAGTGAATCACTTTAAATGAATGATCAAAGTCAGGAGTTCCAGTATTAATGGCTCAGCTGATTTGGTTTTGTGTTTTTAGACATGTTTACATGGCATTGCCAGTTTTACTGGCTTAACTCACTAGTTATGACATTAACTGTTAGGATGCTTTTTTAAATTGCGTGAAAATATATGTGCTTACTGAAATAACGAAAACCACTTATTTCATAGATACACTGTTGTAATAGACACGATGGGGAATATAGCTATTTTCAAGGGATTTCCAGGCCTTATATTTCACAAAAAGTCAAAATCTACTACTTTTACTTTTATACTTTTATTCACAGAAAAATATTAATTATGTTATGTAGCTTTATAAAATTACGGTTGAACCCCTGACGTCACATTGATTATTTTACCTCCTCGCTCGTTTCTGAGCCTTGTTCATCTTAATTACACTGCTGTCTATGAAGGGTCAGAGAGCTGTCAGAATACATCTTAATTTGAGCTTCGAAGATGATCAAAGGTCTAACGGGTTTAAAATGGCACAAGGGCGAGTAATTGATTTTTATTTTTGCGTGAACTATCCCTTTAAGCACCTGATCAAAGCATAAACACATGCAGAGGTACATCTGAAGGCAGCGGTGTGAGTCTCACCTGACGTGTTTGCCATGAATGAGCGAGAGCAGGCAGAGGTTCACCATATTCCACGAGGTGCTGTTATCATAGTGCATCAGGTTCAGCGCCATCGCAACATGCGAGTGACAGTTGTCACAACAAAGGTTGTGCTGGAGGGAAGAAAATATTCTGTCAGAATATAAAAGGCAGTTTATCTGAATACATGCTCGAAGAAATACATATATGTAATCTTGGGAATAACAATATTATTGCTTTCCATAAGCAAAACAGATTACCATTCTCTGTTTGTACTCTTCTGATGCATTGTGAACTGCTGTGTCCCATGCGTTAGATCCACTGGCATACACTTTACTGACGTCTAACATCCAGTACCTGGGAATAAAGCAGGTAAACACTGCAGCAAACACAAAGGCAGAGCGTGTGAAGCACACGTATCATGAATAGCACTCAATGCAGTTCAACAAGCCAAGTCATTTTGTTTACTACCACAGCTGGTGGACATTAACCCTAGGAAGTCTGTATCAGGATACAAAAGTGTCTATAAGCTCTAAATGAGCAACACGATCGAGACTTAATCTGATAAACCTGTTGTTCACAATATACTACATGTCTTCTGTTATCTGATTGATAGTTTATTCAAGGGTTCCTCAAATCTTTCCCTGGAAGTTCAGTGCACTGCAGAGTTTAGCTCCAACCCTGATAAAACTACCTACCTGTGACTTTCGAGTGATCCTACAGACACTGATCAGCATGATTAGGGTTAGAGCTAAACTCCGCTGGGAACCTTGCCAGATTTGAGGATCCCTGGTTTATACTTTTTAGCAATAAAAGGCATTTTAGTTTAATATCCTTCCTGGTTCACATATTTTTGCTGTGCAATCTTTACTTTTATAAGGCAAGCGTAAGAATAGTTTTCATATTCTCACTATATCATACTATATGAGCCATAAAAGCCTGATGAGATTTATACATTATATACAAGTATACATTTTATATAAAGGTTTAATAATTAGGCTTTAAAAATGTGACATCTGTAATGTTTTCATACTTCCTTGTATAACAGCTTAATATAGAGACAGCGATAAGTAAGCCTAAGTGATTTATGTAATATATTTAATCTTATTTATTATGTAACTCATGTAAACGCTGGCATGGCTCGGTTTTGATCGGTTCAATGCAACATCACAGCATCGACTCACTTTGTCGGTCTTCCAAACGCCATGTTATCCTCCTGCAAGAGCAGAGAAACAGACAGACAGTCAACTCTCTATGTGTGCAATTAACAACAAATCCCTGAAACAATTCATTCATAACATTTCCCTCTTTACGAATCCTCTTCTCTCTGTGAAAGTCAGTGATCCTGGGAGGTCTATGTGACCTGCAGCTCTCCGTTCGCTGTCACTCATCTCAAGTGTGTTCAGTGACATCAGCCATCCCTGCTCACGGTGGCTCAGTTCTGCTGCCAGGTCATGTGACTAATGACCGTAGAGCTGCAGCTGACATCATGATGACAGCACTAATTGCCTCACCACAGGAACACACACAAGAGCCTTCAACAGCAACTCAACTCTGTTTCAGTCCTTTAAACAGCACTGCAAACTCAAAAAACATTTACTAAAATACACACGATATCTCTTGTGAAACATTCTATCATAATTCATATACATATATAAGATGTAGATACATTATTTTCCTTTTTTGTTTTTCCCTTTTACCTGTTTATTCTTAAAATTGGTTAAAAACAAGATCAATAAATTCTTAGTGCCAGAGGAGTAAAATAAAACACATCTGATTAAGTCTCAATATCTTATGCACTGTATACATATACATGTATATATGTATATGTATATATATATATATATATCAGTGCTGTCAAACACATCCAAAATAACAGTTTTTCTTTGCATAATATATTTGTATGTACTGTGTATATTAATTAAGTATATATAAATACAAACACATGTATATATTTAATGAAAATATGTTATGTTTATATATTAAATACATTTAGATATAATATAAAATACAAGAAAATAAATGCATTTACATGTAAATACTTTCAAAATATATACTGTATGTGTGTGTTTTAATATAAACATAATAAATAAACAGCATAAACCCATTATATAAGGAAAAACTTCTATTTTGGATGTGATTAATCACTGACTGCACTAAATACACACACACACACACACACACACACACACACACACACACAAAGCAAGAGTGTTTTTTTTACTTATACATGTTTAACAAAAAATCTTGTGGTTTTTCAAAATATGTTCATTGTGTGTGTGTGTGTGTGTGTGTGTGTGTGTGTGAGAGAGAAAAATCACTCTTGCAACCACAAAGTAATGTGGTCAAAACACATACCTTGAAAAAATAAGTGTCAATGTAAAACGTAATAACCTACTACAGCACATTTTTATCATCAAGCAATTTCCAAAACCCTTAAACTGTGAGCTGACCTCAGGCCACATGGCTCGGCTCATTCCACATGCGAGACGTGTTTCAGTCCCTGTCAGCCACAAGCGGAGTTAAGTGCAGCAGATTGTGGTGCACTTGAGTGTGTGCTGGCCCGTATCACCGCAGGTCAAATAACCCCATCCTCTCACGTTACCAACCTCGCTCTACACAACACATTTCACTTTTGCTCCTGTCTGACAGAATAATGTCCAAACCTGAAGAGAACTGCTGTAGAGCTTTCGTATCATGATAACTTTGCTTTTGTTTGAACAGCTTGACTGAATTTGTGCAGGATTCTCACGAGCAAGCGGTTGGATCCTCTGTTTAATACCAGGTCCAGTATGAGATAGAGTTGCCCTGACTGTGAACTCTAGGATACGACCATGTATTTTTAACAAGAAGATCTGTGGAAGCGACTGAGAAAACTGCAATTAGTTGTGCAGAGAGCTGACGGAGCTGGAGGTGTAGCTTTCACCGCCTGTCCTCCTCTGCTTTGCACCTTTTTGCACAGGTATGGATTTTTCTTTTGGAAATAACAGGATGTGCTCTTACAGGGTCCCCGAAGAAGCTGGTAGCCAACGCTGAACTTTCCAGTGATTTCTAGTGAAAATGATCCATTGAATTTCACACCAAATTATAGAGACCTTTATCTAGAACCACGATCTTAACCGAAACCAGATACGCTTTTATAAGGCCTTTATATGTCGTCAGAAAGTTGTTTGACATTGTTGAGGTCAGACAGGAGGAAAGTACAGCTCAGTCTGCGCAGGTCATTTATAACACAGCTCGGGCGTCTCACGGTAACAAGCCTCCACGGGCTGCTAACAAGCACATTGTTGCCAGATTGAAAGAGATCCAAACCATCCAATGATAGATTTAAACCTGCACCGTTTGGAAATCTTCCCAATGTTACTTAATTGATGCAGTTTGGCAATCTGGCATCCCCTTTCTCTACTAAGAAAAGGTGCTGCAAAAGATGTTCAGAGATGCTTTAATAATGCTTTATAAAGGTCAGGTGCAAGCAGAGCATTTCAGTGATGTATTTCCCAATGGCACATTTGGAAATAACACAAATTAGGTGCTAGATTTTACAATTGTCTTGACAACCTTGTTTTTTATTTAACTTGCATAAATAGTTTTGTTATTTCAGTGCCACAAGTTCTGAAATATAAAAACTAAATTTGTGCTTCAATGAGAAATAACATTTGAATATCAAATGTCAGCGGCTTGCACTGCATTTTACTACTGCAACGTCACATACTTCTGATTGACAGGACATTTGCTGGAAAAAATTAAGAGATCACAGAATGAAGCTGGCTTGTATTTGAGTTGCTAAAATTGCACATAAATAGTAACAGTATTTGACAATTATCAAAAATAACCAAGAACGCCTAACAGTGATGCCAGTGAAAAGCAAAAGTAATTTCAGAGGAGTTAATTAATATCACGTTTTTAAACTTTTTTTTTTTTAATAAAGATATACATGTACAATACAGCTATATATGTAAAGTATATATATACATAAAAAAACATAACTCAAACATTTTTTTGTGCAAAATCTCAATCAAACCGCAATTGGGTTGTTTTGATTATGTTAAAAAATTCTGTTCTTGGACAGGCAGATGAGGACTCTAGCTTGAATATGCCGTGACCCCCTTTTATCTCAATTATAATAGTGCATGTAAATTTACTTACTGAGACAAAGTATGGACCTGCAAAATCACGGATCACTCCAGTGGAGGTACAGATGCCCATGTGACCGATGAAGGGAAAGAGCCATCTGAAAGAATACAACAAACAAAGGAATTAACAAAAGCACTGTCTTAAGTTTTAATTTTGCCCCAGAAAGAAATATGGTCAATGTTTTTATCCATTTTCCAGAAAGAGAAAAAGTTCTTGTATTAAATTTCTCTGTAAATATATAGGCCTATATTTAAAAATATATATTTAAAAAAAAAATCCCTTTATAACTATTTATTTCTATTATAGTAATAACTGAATTTGTTTTATATAAAAAATACAGTAACTATATTCATTATCAAGTAGTCTTTACTATTTGATTATTACCTATTAACTGTTCCTACTTTTTTAATAAATAAATAAATACATATATTAGGGCTGGGCGATATATATTGAACGTTGTAAAGCCGGTTCTTTGATTAACGGTTAATCTCCGTCAGCTGTTTTCAAAAGGAACGCCAGCTTAAAAACAGAGCTGTAGATCACCGAGAAGCTGCGCCATTGAATCACCCGCGAAACTAACGTAGCTTATCAGTGATGTACGGCTCAAAATTGTGGAATAACAAATAAGCTTGTGTGCTTTTGGGAGGACAGTTAAAAGCACAAGGCTTGATGCTAAAGAATGCCCTTTTCAATATCATACACCTGGCCAAAATCCAGCTTCCCCTGCTGATTCATATTCATGTTATTTTGGCTTTGGAATTCAAACAAGCAGGGCAACAGAACCGGCATTCCAAAGGACAACCAGATAAGGAAGCGGATTAGACACTAGACCAAAATTCCTGTCAAAGTGATTAAAAAAGTATTATCAACAGAGCTCAGGGGGGGCGATATGAATAACAGTATGAATATCCTGGATAAAACAGCCCCAGCGGAGTTCGTGAAGTGGAGTAGGGCATACGCCGGCACCCCAGATACGGTCCTGTCCATGTGCATATTTATCACCGAGTGTCCTACAGAGCAAACTGCTGACCCAAATACAGGAGAAGAAAAAAACAAGGGGCGAGGAACTCTCACACTGAGATAATAACGTCCTGATTTTGCCAAGTACATATTTTGTTGACCCTAGAACAACATTTGAATGCAAAAATATATTGTTGACCATATCGCTACACCTAAACCTACCGTTACTCATGAGTAATGCCTAAAATTAGAGGAAATGATAGATGAATGACACTGATGTACAAGCACCAAACACTGATTGTAAGCCTTAACAGTTTCTTCAAATCTGATTGGCTAATTACAATGTTGTCCTAGGGTCAGCAAAGATGTTGACCCAGGGACATCTTGCACTTGGCAAAATCGGGTTAACGTCGGAGACCAGCTGTAATCAGATTCATCTCAGCAAATGATTATCGGAAGGAGTTTGGATTCTGATCCAAAACCAGAACATAATGGGTGTTGTTAATGAACTCAAGCTCCATCCCAGGACCAAAGCATCAAAGATTTAACAAAGGTGTCGTGTTAGCAACTAATGGTCATAAATTATAATGTATGTTATAGAATTACTGATATGCATTACAAATTTGGTGTCCAATCACAATGATTTTACTAAACAAAAAAAGTATTAAAATGTACTAGTTATCAAAGTATTACTAGGGCAATTTTTTAAATACCCAGGTGTAAATACTGCAGCTAAAGTAGGGTAATAACAACAAGACAGAGAGCAAGGTTATGGTTAAAATCGCTTTCCATTAACAACAGTTATAATAGCTGTCTTTATATTTATCACTCTTGGTGTGAACAGACCTTAACAGATTTTATGTTTATAGCTTTATGTTTACTGGGTCAAGATTAAATGGGGATTAAAAGGGAAAGATAAAATATATGCATAAAGAGCGGTTTGAAGCCAATGCGATGTTTACATTTTTAAAAATTAAGGTTAGATAGGGTTTTATGTCAATGATGACCATATGGAAATTGTAATAATCCGCACTATTTGACCCATTTTCTCACACCATATTTGAAGAAAATTCTGTCTGTTCTTCACACGAAGCAAATATGACTTGAGTTTAAGTACTTTTTGTCAACAGCTCCAGTCTCCATCCACACACAACGGCGCCAGTCTCTATCCACTCTTACTGTATCAAAGAATGTGAACATTGTTTAAAACACTTCTAAGAGCGCGTCTTCGGTGTTCGAATGTTTCAATTTGTGGAGTGTTCCAGGATTAGTGCAACATGAAAATGAGTTGAAATAATGGCAGAATTATGTTTCCTTTTGGGAACTAACGTTACTCCTTTAAACACAACGAGCAGGTTTTTCTTCTCAGCAAAACCGGTTCAAATGCCAAATCTGGTAATGTTTATTAAACCCATTTGTTAACGCGACGCAACATACCAGAACGCTGGTACATCAAGAAAGCGGCGTACACCGCAATTGCTCGATGACGCGACGCAACGCATCGCTTGCTGGTGTAGTGTTTGGTGTAATGCATCCATCATAAACACAAACCTCTTTCTACGGGACTGAATCGATTTTAAAACATCAACATGAAGCAAAAGCAACAGTGGAGGCGAGAATCACTCACGATAACACGGGGATTGGCGTCCATACAATACAGTAAGGATAGCGGCTAATGCTCGGGTCTATCCTCTCAAACGCTATGTTATAATTCTTCATGGTCTCTATTTCGACAGCATCCGCCATCACCAGCTGTGAGAAATGAACTTCATTCGTTCCGCTTCCTGGATCTGCAGCGCGCTGGCGACGCGAGCGGCGCGTTTCCGGGGTCCCTTTGGTCACTGCAGACTACACACTTTATCAATGGTAACCGTCAAGCCACAAGCATTAAAGTGAGAACTATTGAGAGATGGCATGTTTGACACGAATATACAGATAGATGAGTATTAAAGTCATTTGGCATTTATGGTCCCTTTTTAGTTTGTATGAGAGGACAAAAGACCAGCGTTTATTTATTTATTTATATACAAAGGGATAATAAATTAATAGAACGATCACAGGTAGGCTAACGAAATAAGATTTAAAATTAATAGACTACTGTTGCACGTTATGAGCTTGAGTTTACATTGTTTCTCTAAATTAATAGCCTAATTCAAAAAAAGATTAATCTCCTATAAATAATAATGACAATAATGTCTGCACTGTAAAAAAAGTTATCCAAAAGTGAATTCAAGATGTAGATGAGTTCCACATGGAAACAGAAATGTTCTTGCTCATCAATGGATGCTCTGCAGTGAATGGGTGCCGTCTGCGTTATTATGGGTTAAAGACTCTTAACATTTTGAGAAGAAATTACATTTTAAAGTTAAAATACCTTGATGGTACATAGCTGTTCACTTCACAAAATGTTAATTGATGGGGTGGAGTGGTGGGGTTTTGAAGTTTTTATCAGCTTTTATTTTGACGGCACCCATTCGCTACAAAGGTTTATAAAATGTTATGTAAATTTCTCCAAATCTGTCCAGAGAAAGAAACTAACTAATTTACATCTTCAGTGGCCTGAAGGTGAGAAAATCTCAACCATTTTTTGGGGGGGTGAAATATTCTTTTAATGAATGTGTCAAAGGTTGAGTTATGATGGGCTCTGACATTCTCTAACAGTCCTCAACACAATTTAACGGCTTTAAATTTTAATTTGGTTATATACTAGAAGCATGCTTTTCTGGATGTGCTTAACTGTTAATATTTAAACGATACAGTTCATTATTAGTTGCCCACTTGAACTGTAGTATAGCAGTATCTGATCCTTATGGATCAATTAACCTCAAGTTTTCCCTCAGTGCTGTATGGATTGCATTGTAAGAGGATCCATCTGTACTCAGGCTGGAGGAGGAGAGGAGAGGCTCAAGGGAATGCTCTGCAGCCATATGTCCTCCTTACTGGCCCCCATTAGACCTGACAGGTGATATATGGTGCACACAGCAAAAACAAACTACTCAGCAAAAGCCGACAGACATTGATAAACGAAGGCATGGTGACACAGATACTGTGGGCTCATCGTGGCCGAGCTTGGGGAGTTCTCCTGCAAAATGCCACTTCAATTTCTGCCCACAGTATCCAACCCAATTAGGGCGGAAGATTCACAATAGTGCCTATTTAAACACACATCAACATCTCCACTTCCAAGATGTTTGATTTTATCCCACTAGATTATTCCTATCCAAGGTCATGCATGCAATTAAAATGATCTCAAAATACATAGCTTTCTCTGCTAAAAACATCCACCTTTTAAATTTGATCTTGAAATGGTTAAATTTCACAAAGACATGTTCAGGTCACATTTCATACCTATATATAACGATTCACAATATGCTGTGTATACAGAAAATTAGCCCTAGTTTAAGGAAAACTATCAGGCATAGTCTATGCCACCAACTATAAGAGTTTAGTTGATGTTGATAAGCGCTCGTTGTTAGTTATAAACATGACAGCTTTTATCTTTTGCAAGGGTTTTGGCGTCATGGCATCTTTGACAGAAGGCTGCACTGACTTTTGACTTGAACTAAACATAAGGGACAAACACCACAGATGTCACAGCACCCTAAACCATCACCGACTTCAGAAACCTCTCGAAAACCTCTCAGAAAACACTGAACTTCAAGCAGCTTAGATTCTGTGGCTCTCCAGTCTTTTTTAAGACTCAAAATGTACTTTTATCTGAAAATTATATTTTTCTCCTTAGCCCAGTTAAGCTTCTGTGCTGTTTCTTGAGCCTCTTTCACACAAATTCTGGAAAATGCACAGATAATGTGTCTTTTTCACAGGATCATTTGATTGTGGTTCATTCAAACTGCTTGCGTTCACACATATCCCATAAAGATCCATGTGACGACATGTGACACTACATGCAATGTCGCTTTGCATTCCTCTAATCTAGTGAATGATCTCAGCTTCAGCGTGGATAGTGAGGAGCTCCCTGATCTCTGATTCATTACAGTTTGCATATAATTTTTTTTCTTTTTTCAAAGCACTCGGTAAAAGAGTTGCACAATAACGTGCTTCATCACCACGACAAACCCTTTACGACATTGGTTCTGGCTTTTGTTTACGCAGAGCCGACAATGTTACTAGGTCCCCAACCCGGGATCAATTGCAGAATAAATCCTGTGATATGTTTGCGTTAACACGGAAGAATTTTCTGGAACAAACGTGCAGTGTGAAAGTGATTTTAGTAGCCCTTTTCCTGAGGACATTTGAGCATAGACACTCTTGATGCACTGACTCCAGCTTCATTGCACTCAGGTCATCCCTGTTGTTTGAACACCTTTTTCTACCTAATTTCTTCCTTCCAGTAAACTTTGTATTTAATATGCTTTGATACAGCACTCTGTGAACAGTCACTCCTTTCAGTAATGACCTTGTGTGACTTAATCTCTTTGTGGAGGGTGTCAATGATCATCTTCTGGACCATTGTCAAGTCAGAAGTCTTCCCCATTATTGTGGCATCAAAGAACAAGAGATACTAGCTTTTTTTGCCTGCGGAAAATATGAGTCAAACATTAAATCATCCTTGAGGAAAGATGCATTGCCGTCATCAGATATGTAAATACAATTGCACACATTTACATACCTTCTCTAGAGTCTCTAGAGACCCAATGCACCTTTACAAAAAAATAATCAGAAAACAGGCATTCTTTTATATTTTACTAATATTGCAATGGAAATGGGTTTTCCGCATTTGCACCCTTTGAATAAATCTATCCAAAATCCATCAAATATCACAAAAATCTGTTGCCATACATCGTGAGAGGAAAAAGATTTACGTTTTAGTCACTTAGCATTAGTTAATGGAAAGACCATCATTTTGCAATACTTTTTTTTATCAAAGTGTTGCCTACATCTGTAATGAAAACGCAGCTAATGCCAGTTCCACTGATCCAAATCTAAATTTGGGAATTTCTTTTTTCTCTGTCTATATAAGTCCTGATTTGAGTGCTTGTCGCAGCCAATGTGCTACTCAATCCCATCAGCATGGCGTAGTGGGTATACAGTGGATACGGAAAGTATTCAGACCCCCGTACATTTTTCATTCTTTGTTATATTGCAGCCGTTTGCTAAAATCAAAAAGTAAAAGTTCATTTTTTCTTCATTAATGTACACACAGCACCCCATATTGACAGGACAACACAGAATTGTTGACATTTTTGCAGATTTATTAAAAAAGAAAAACTAAAATATCACATGGTCCTACAGTATACATTGCTGTGTCACTCATATATTTAACTCAGGTGCTGTCCATTTCTTCTAATCATCCATGGGCGTTTCTCAATGTCAAGGAAGGATCCTCGGAAGCCAGAATTTCGAGGATGCTACGTCATCGACATCCGTCGA
>JAUCNO010000353.1:1939034-1960124 GCA_032353835.1 Enteromius viviparus
AATTACGTGATACTAACACGGAATTATGCATTAAGAGTTCGTGGTTATTTCACGGAATTCTGTGAGATCAGGTTGCTGCAAGATGTCTGTTAAAGGTCTCTTGATCTGGAAAGCATCTGCTGTCTAAAAACGTCTGGCAGATGTTTTTCAGATGTCAGTTTTACATACATTCTAAATCACATCTTAAAGACATCTAATAGACATCTAAAAGGAGACGTCCAATAGACGTAGGCTACTGCAAATGAGCAATCAACTAAATAATACTTCTTGCTGATGTAAATGAAGACATCAAATAGACGTCTCCTAGATGTACTGTACGTGTGCTATCAGGGCAGTGTAAGGAATGTATAATGAAAATATTAAACACTGAATTTTAGCTAATGGTATAACAGTGCTTTGACACAATCTGCATTGTTAAAATCACTATATAAATAAAGAGTTGTTAGATTGATATGTGTCAGATATATTGCAAGCTGTTGCTATCAAGCATTGTTTAGCCTAGGCTACTTGTTCGGAATTTCTTTAATTTTAAAATAATTGATGTATCTTTGCCCAACCCTCAAATTGACTGTGGTTGTCGTTTGCTTGTTGTATAACTGTAAAAGGACATTGGATTATTAAATATAAATCTTTAAAATCCCCCTTGGGCAAACTAAGCAACAGGATTTTATTTATTTATTTATCAGATATATTTTTAGAGCCATAAAGTAGCAGATACATCCAGATAGAATCAACATTCTGAAATTACTGTACGTCGGCTGCCTGGTTTTTCATGCATTACACAAGTAAGATATGACGATAATTGTTTGACAGCATCTACTTTTCGCGGTGTCTCTGCCCAAGAGGCGTGACTACCGAGAAACAGAGGAAGAGAACAGCTCGCCCACATTACATCCACTTCCACTCAAATTTATTGCGGTGCGGGATTTGCGGAAGACACCACAAAAGGTAAACAACACTCGTCTTTTGCAGGGTGTCTCCATTCTTTGGTCGTTTTGACGCTAGACAGTTTAACGCTTCTGAGCACTTCTTTTAGGCTACTGTTATGATCGCAGTCCATGAACAGAGCGTTTTACATAAGCTTACATCCGACTGCGATATAGAACACAGAACGTGCGATTTGATTTAATACCGTGCTTTTGTTAGTAAACTAGGCTCCTGTTCACACAATGGCATGCTGGATGGAATATTTACCAACTTGTTTCACCACAAAAACCACGATTTCATGTAGAACTGAATATTTTCATCAGTAAGAAGGAACAGATTAACTTTTTGACCACCTGTTGCTAATGTCAGAAAATTGAAATGTGTTATCCAGTGGTGTAGTTTATTTAACCTAATAAAAAAATCGATCATCAGCCTAATTACTTTAACATGGGTTTCAAAACTTTTATAGTAAGATATGTGAACATATATTTATTGTAAACTATAACTTAAAACTTTGTTGAAGCAGGGTTGGAACTAAACTTTGCCTGTCTGGCTGTTCTTCTAAATTTTAAACCCCTTTCATAGCCAATGCTTCCTGTTCATCTTTATTTTTGACTGCTATCAAAACATCCTCATATGAAGAAAGTGCATAGCTTGAGCAGTTCGCGTGAAAAAGCAGAAGCGTTCTTAAGGCCCTTTCAATCCAAGAATGAATGATAAAGATCCAGTGGAAGGAATCTCGTTATCAGTAGCCTACTGCTGGTTAGGTAGACAAGATATAAAAGCTCAAGCTCTTTAAAGCGGAATTTATTCTGATTGGCTGTCAATGTTTTAATTCTTATTATTATTATTATAAGTGATTTCAATAATGTTTCACTGCATCATCACGTTTGTGGACTTCATTATCGTTAAATTGAACGTTTTTTAAGACATTTGTAATACTGAAATAAATTACAGAAAAGAAAAGTGCTGAGTCAGTGACACTTCAGCTTGGTTTATTAATTCCACTCTTGGTGAAAGGGCCTTTACACTCACCAAAAACATTACTTTTTGTGTTTTCTGTTATTACCAATAAATAAGTAAGCCCAACCCAGGTGACAAAACGTAATGCAAAAGTAACATGATACACTTTCCATAAAAAGTAACTAAGACAATTAGCTACTTTTTATGGAGTAACACAAATAATGCATTAACTTTCCCCAACACTGATTACTTTTATATATACTTTTTAAAAAAAATCTAGAATCATGATTTTCTTTGTCAGCTTCCTATGGAACGTGCTTATGATAATGCATAAGAATGAGCAAAATATAAAATCTTTTAAAGCTGCAGTCTGAAAATTTTGCCTCTTTGTTGCCATCTATGTTTGAAAAGCCAGAATTGCAGTTACTTTTGTAATTATATGTTTTGAGGGGAATGTGTTGCTATCGTTAATCCTGTACTTAGTTCTCACAGATTCTATACTACATCTTGGAAGGTATGGCCCAAATAAGAATTTTCACTGTAAACTGTTATCTGAGCAAGTCTTGGTTCTGGAATCTAATGTTCGATTAGCTCTTTATATTCATATGCGTGAGGTAATGACGCTGTGCCATGCTCCAATTTCCTACCCAAAAAACCTACAGTACCTGTGTTACTCAAATTAAAACGTTATTATAAGCTAACTGTTGTGAAACAGGCTGAAGTCAGGTAACAGTTTGAACACTGGCTGGTTATGTACTTCCTGATAGCACACGTACATGTAGCAGATGTCTATTTGATGTCTGTATTTACATCTGCAAGACGTATTATTTAGGTTGTTTGCTCATCTGCAATACATCTATTGGACTTTTCCTTTTAGATGTCAATTAGACGTCTATTAGATGTCTATAAGATGTTTATGGTTTAGAATGTAAGTTAAACTAACATCTGAAAGACGTCTGCTAGATGTTTGTAAACAGCAGATGCTTTCCAGATCAGGAGATCTTTAACAGACATCTCGCAGACGTACCTGTGCTAACTGGACTTGTGCAAATATTGATTATGGATCATTTTAACTACAGAAAGTTACGGACTGCAGCCTTATGCAAAACAATATTTATATTTTCAAACATTTCTTTCCTCTGAATTCCCAGTGTCTCCTAAGGTCACCATGGCGACGATCGTCATGGAGCAAATTGGACGGCTCTTCATTAATCTGCAGCAGGTGAGGCATATTCCCCAGATGGTCACCGAGACGCTGATGTCCACGGACCACACCCTGCGCGACACGGAGGTGCCCTGGTTTTTCCGTGAGCGCTACATTCAGTCTGGCTACCGGCCGCTTCACCAGAACTGGCGCTACTACTCCCTGTCGCTCTTAAAGCGGCACAACGAGACCATAAACGTTTGGACACACCTAATCGGCACACTACTTGTCCTTGCGAAAACCGCTCGGCTTACCGAAACTGTGGATTTCGTGAACGACCCTCATTCCTGGCCGCTCCTCATCCTGCTCTTGTCCTCAGCAAGCTACTTGACCTTCAGCACCGTGGCCCACCTGTTCGCAGCTAAATCTGAGCTCTGCCACTATGGCTTCTTCTATCTAGATTACGTAGGAGTGGCGCTGTATCAGTATGGCAGTGCAGTGGCGCACTACTACTACGCCATTGAGCGAAGCTGGCACGCACGTGTACGAGGTTTCTTTATGCCTGTTGCTAGCTTCTTGTGTTGCCTGTCTTGCCTCGGCTGCTGTTACGGGAAATATCGCAATTTCAGTCTTCCTTCCTGGGTCCGTAAAGTAGGCCAAGTGGTGCCTTCAGCTGTCGCTTACATCTGGGACACCAGTCCCGTGTTTCATCGTGGTATCGTCTGGTTTCAGTCTTGGATGAGGGATGGCTTCAGAAGCTGTCCTGCTCTGACCTTTCACTTCGGCCAAGTGGCGTTTTTTCTTTCCAGCGCTTTTTTCTTCACTCAGCCTGTTCCCGAGCACTGGTTCCCAGGTCACTGTGACTTCTTAGGTCAGAGTCATCAGGTATTCCACGTACTGATGGTTTTGTGTACAGTGTGCCAGATCCAAGCTTCATATTTGGACTACCTCAACCGCAGAGACCTCTATGTAAAACTCCATGCCAATAGCGAGGCATTGTTCTTTGTTGTGCTCTTTATTTTAACAACCATCACCTCTACTCTGATAGCATTGTATATGCTTGCAAAAGTGAAAAGATTAGTCAGTTGCAAAGAAAAAACTAAGTAAAGAATACAAAGGTTTGTCCTGCACCTTAACCTGTTTAATTTAATGACATATTTCCCGGACATGAAAGTATCCAAATGAGTCATTTGTAATTCTTTAAAATAATAAATTTTTTGGGGAAAAAGTGTTTTATGGTGACACAATTGTGACCTTCAAGACCACACTCAACAAAACTGAATATATATGCAAATTCATATATTAATACCAAACACCTTAAATATAATGTGGACTAAAAATATGTTAACATACTTTACTACCCTTTCGTTTTGGAGCTTTGATGCATTTATCATCTTCTCAAAGCTGCAGGAAATAAATTGATCATGTGACAATTTGGGCTGCACATGTTCTATTGAGACCTTTAGTTTTTTCCATATTTGCAGGAAGTGCAAAGCAAAGTACTTAATCAACAGGTTTTTAGAGTTTAATAAATGCAAACCTTGTTACCGGTGGGATTAAATGGGTTAATGCTGCATCTGGACACTCTTTCAAGGAGCATTATAGTTATGGGCATTTTGTGATGAAAAAGTGTATTCAGGCCCAAGCAGCCGTTATCTAACAGTAATTCTCCATGTTTCTGTATCAGTGTTCTTGTTGGTTTTGAAACAACATTCCTATCAACAAATTCGATTTTACAGTGTTAAGAGATTAGAGATCAGGTTATAAGTTTATTTGTTGTACACATGCCGTTCAAGGACTGAACTTTGAGCAAATGCTTCATTCATTTAACTGTTAAGTGTTCCTGAATGTATTTTGAATTAGGCGCTTTTGCTAATGTGATACTTCACCCAAAAATGTTAATTTGTAAGTAAATGAAGATGGTGTGAACTATCGCTTTAATAGTGGTCTTGTTCTGTTACACACCAACCAGCAAGAAAACATTAATGAATTTTTTGGACCTATAAAGAGAGACAGTATTACCAGTGCAATCATGATCACTGCTGTGCCTTACTGAGCATTGTATATTAACCTAAATGATTCTCCTCACACATCATTGTAACTGATAACACACAGCAGTACTAGATTATGTAGATCACTTGCTTTTGAATGGACAGTACACATTTTTGCACTTACCAGTTATCATATTGAATAAACCAGTGCCTACTTACAGTATAAACCAGGGTCATTTATCTGGATATTAAAGGGAAAAGCAATGCAGATGCACAATTATACTTTTATAACAATTTTTTTTTTTTCTCCCAAGTATTCTCCTTTCTAGTGTTGCACTTTTTTCCTGTTATGTTAAAGGGTCCTTAGTTAAAGCACTAAATAACGTTCCACAGTGTATATAATGCTTACTAATGTTTAAATTATATTAATTAGAATGTGCTGATTACAAATAAATATTTAAAACCAACTCCTGCTTTGTTGCCAGATTTTTGTGCCTCACAGGTTTGTGTATAAATAATGGCAGTTTGAATGAATAATAATGATGAACTTACAACTTACTGAACAGTAGACATCAGGATTTCCCTGAAGTTTCAGGGGGGGGGGGGATATATTTATTAATTATTTTAACAAATGAATGTAATTTAAATCAAACAATGCAATTAATTGTTTTATTCATTTTTTTTATTTTACGTTTATATTAATTACTTCTAATATAAATACATTTATATAAATAATATATAATATAAATAATTCTAATAAAAACAATAAAACTAAAACTAATAATATTTATGCACATCACGTGACCATTACCTTTAAAGAACTTGCAAATGTGCTAATGAACAAAGTTACAGTTTGAAAAAAATAATACGTTTTAATTCAATAGTAATTTGTATGCTACACACAATGCTGTACATTCTTATGCAGTTGCATTACTCCTTATATCTTGCAAAACTGGGCCATAGAACATTCTATAGCAGGGTTCCTCAAATCTTACCCTGGAGGTCTGATGCACTGCAGAGTTTAGCTCCAACCCTGATAAAACTCCCCTACCTGTGTTTTCTAATGATCCTTAAGACACTGATTAACATGCTCAGGTGTGTTTGATTAGGGTTAGATCCAAACTCTGCATTGCATCGGACCCCCAGGGTAAGATTTGAGGAACCCTGTTCTATAGTGTGAAAGAAAGGACACCTTGTTTGGAAATGATCATGGGATTTGAGTAAACAGTCAAAGTGAGGCTGTACTGCCCTCTTGTGTTTACTTTGAAGTGGTCAGCTTTATAATAGGTTAAAATAGTTTTATTGGCACAAATATAAAAAGGTCAGAAAACATGAATGTCCCCGGTGGACCATACAACAGGAAACTGTTGACAGTTTCCTGGAAAATGTCTGATGCAGTAATGCAGAGCTGCGACTGGACTGGACTGTGAACACACTGATAAACTTTATCTGAGGGAGGAACTTCCTCTCTGTTACTGTTGGCATATGGGTCAATGTACACATGCACACATCTGTTGATGTATTATCCTGTTTTCCTTGTTATTTATAATGTGTGTTTGACAGAAAAGGTCAGTACAGTAGTTTAGTAAAAAAATATAATTTAGTTCTGAGCAACTCCTGAAATTATTATAATTATTAGTAATAGTATTTATGTGAAACAATTATTTATGGCTGTTATTTCTACACATTGTTTTCAGTATAAAATCACAATAAACATGTTGACTACTTAAAATAAGTACCTTTTGACAAAAGAAAAAAAAGTTGGATGAACTGATAAAAAAAGAGGAGGCAAAGAGTTCACATTCATGATGATGTTATAAAGATATTTTGTAGAATGTGTGCAATCAAACAGTTTACGGTTTATCTCCAGTGACTTCCACAGTAGCCTATTAAAAAGTATTATGAAGTACTGGAATGAATGTTTGCATATTTTTAATGCAGTGCTTGTATATTTATGTTTGTATTGTCTTGTATTTTGTTACTTTTGTGGAAAATAAAGTGGATAAAAAAAATAATGATGAATATTTGGGTACCCACATTTTTTAAAATATTCTCTTTCATTTTTAACGTAAGATAGACACTTGAGCCTGAAAATTTTTATTTTGGGTAGGCCTATCCTGGCCTTTAAGTATTTACATAAAACAGTATGTCCAATAAAATATAACAGAGCATACTGTAAATGCGAAATGCTAGCCATATGCTAATACAGCTACATTTGAGAACCGAATCCAAAAATTAAGCTTACATGTATTTTTTGTAAATAAATATGTAGTCCATTGTTATTAGTATTGCTACTTTAACTGTTTACTTACATTTTCACAAGGGAAACAAAAGGCCGCCAAATAAATCTTCAACGTATTTCCTTATGTAGAAATACGACGCTGTCTCTTTAAATGAGTGACTAGCGGGTGTCTGTGGTGAAACAGCGGATGAAGAGCAAGAGAACGGGAACTGATAGCATCCAGAAACACAAAGGGACGTTACGATCAACGCTATGGGCATCAAACTGTATTACACCACAGTCACTGCATCGAGAGAGGTGAGAATAAACCCCTGGCCTCGTGGACGCAGTAAGCGAGCGGTGCACGCGAAGAATGCAGAGTTAAATAGAGTTGAAATGGAGGATTAGGCTTCCAGACACACCCAGCCGCTCCGGTACCATGTATCTACACATTTCAACGCTATTGCAACATCTAACGCGGAGAAATAAAGTAGTAAGGCATGGTTGTGTCACTCGAACGCTTTAAGCGATCGCAAAGCGCAGCTGTTTGTAGATTCTGGGTTTGTTTGTAGCGATGTTGAAGGATGATGTGCATTGGGTTGAGAGCGGAAGTCATGTTGTATGTGTTGAATGTAGTTCTTCTATCACAAATGTTGCATCACAAATGTTGCATCAGTGTTCACTTATAAAAACTATATATTATTATTTTTTGCGCGTAAATAACAACGTCCTCTTTAAATCCTGTACACGACACAATGGTAAATGGGATTGGATCGCTGTATACTTGACCTGCTGCACGCTACAGTTGCATTGCAGCTTTCTGTCCACATCTGTTATGAATAAAGGAAAAATGCTTTTCGATTTACTGCTAATTTTGTTGTATTTCTAGATCGACGGGTATAAATATCACGCGAAGAGCAGTAAATACTGAAAGTGCACTGTATTGTTTTATTAGTTTGTTTGCTTTTACAATTTTACTCCATGAGAAACACTTTCGAGAAAGGTTTTTAAAATAAATTAATCTACATGGAGTGGGGGTGCCATTATGTTGAGATCACATGACCAACCATGTCATGGAATTTACTTTAGTGTTATAATTTAACATTTTAAATTAGTATTAAAAATTATGATAATAATAACAAAAATAATTTAACACTTACAACCAGTGCAAAGCATATTAATTCATCTAATATTAATAAAAAGACAACAAGAAGAGCATTTACAGGAGGCAAATTGTTGTATTAAATGCTTGTGTTAAATAACTGGTCACTCAGTGCGGATGCTAAAAGGATTGTTAGAAATATGTTTAATATATGAGAACATTAAAATCCATTATTAAGCCCTGATCATTTTTTACCATTTTAATATAGGCTAATGTTTAACTGTTGTCTTGTTCAAGGTGTGGTTTCTGCAGATACGACCCAACTTCCTGAATATAGCTTTGTCATACAGTGTTTCATTATTAATCATCAACTCAGCATTTTGTATTTAGAAAAAAACCCACTGGATGTTAAAAGCAAAGTACAGTTTTGCACGCATGATTTAATTTGGTACATTAAAGACCAAATGGGAAGATTGTTTGGACCGAACTGTTTATAATGCATTTCCTGCAATTTAAATAAGTGCATAAACTCCTAAATAATGTTTTTACATGATCAGTTGCGTTTTCAGGAAGTAGTGTAAAAATACATTAACATTTGTGTTGCCTGTAGCCTGTAAATGTTGTTGCTGTTGCTGAAGAAACTCTTCATTTGACTCTCTATCTTTTGTAGCTGTTCTCTTGAAGACGTCTTTGAAGCTTGAGCTAAATCTGAATAATGTTATTGGTGATTTGACAAATGCAAACGAGACCGTAGCTCAGTTCAGTTATTAAACAAAATAGCAGTGCCAGGAAAGAAACGCGCAGTTACTTACTGCCTGATTGTTTTCCTTGTTTCTCAGATCAAGTCTCAGCAGGCCGAGGTGATGCGTATTCTGGACAGTAAAAGCATCAAGTATGATTTGATTGACATCTCGGTGGGCGGTGATGTTCGGGAGGAGATGAGGACTAAATCTGGCAACCCCGCGGCAATCCCACCTCAGATATTCAATGAAGACAAGTACTGCGGGGTAAGGACGACTAACAGCACAGGGTTAGGTTTGGACTTACATTTTGTAAGTCGCCCAAAAAAACGGAAATTCATCCTCATGTCATTACTTTTCACCCCCCCCCCCAATCCCCCCACCCCCCATGCCATGAAAAAGCATTGATTTTATTTTTTCTTTCTATTGATTTTTTTTTTATAACTATTCAATGTGGACTATGTAGTATTTAGAGCATTCACTGCTAAAATCAAACATGCTTTCACACTTTGTGTGACGCTGAGCCAGAGACATGCTCGTTGCTTTTTATAGCATATATCATAACAGTTTAGTGTTTTAAACCGCATAATCTATTTTAAGTTTCAGATATTTAAATGAATTACTAGCAAGAAAAAAAATGGTTTCCACTGACTTCAGTAGTATAAAAAAATACTATGGAAATCAATGACTAGCAGCAACTGTTTGGTTACCAACATTTGTGAACTGAATGATGAAACAAACTGTATTTTCCCCTTTTTATCCATTTTGTTAGGTCTGTGTAAAAATGCTAGAACTCATATTGTGTGTTTCTCTTTCGTCCAGAACTACGAGATGTTTTCTGAGGCGGTGGAGTCAGACTCAGTGGAACAGTTTCTGAAGCTTGCATGAGAGCCAAACCTGGTAGCAACCATCATCCTCTTCCCTTCCTTGGTCCATGTCCACATTCCCAAAGGGAGGCCTGCCTGTCCCCCTCTGCTCCGCTGGCGGCGCCTGCCTCGATGTCTCAATGCCATGCCACATGCCAAAAACAATCAACAGAAAAGCACATACTTACTCTGTGCCACCATAATTACCCTCAAACCGTACACTCATTCATTCCTTCATGCTTTTATTTTAACGATCTTGTTTATTTCCTCTCTTGTGTCCTCTTTTGTAAACGCCACTAATTTGTCTTAATCTGGTTTGGATCAGAGCTCTTGGATGTGTAGTAATTAGGTCACCTAATCTGGGCAGCAACCCTACATTTATTCTAGATTGAACTAATCCACACTCCAAGAAACACAGGAATCATTTTGTGTCCAGTCGTTGAATCGGATTGCCAATTTGTGTAGATGGCCCTCATAAATTCCCGCTTTTAGTATTGAAAAATCATTTAGAAATGGTTAAATCTCCACGGGCTGAAATCTATTATGCATTGGTACCTTAAAAACAAAGGCCCTAGTTTCCAGCATGAACCAGCTGCATTGGATTCTATATTAAGCACACTGCTTTGTATTGTGTCTTTTAGCAGTGTTGAAGCCACAGGTATGCTCTTTTCGAGATTTCCGTTTAACATTCCCAAATTCAGCGACTGAAAAAACGTTCCATTGCGTTAAACTGTGCCAATAAATGTCTGTACGAATGCGTTTTCCATAAAAACATTTTCCTCTGTCTTCTGGGTACAAACCTTATTCCAAAATCCATTATAAGGATGAATCCCACATTGTTTTGGATTTTAAAAAATGGTTAATGGACACAATTTTCAATTTTTTCCACACAGGCTTAGACATAAATTTAATAGCAAAATAATAAGAGATCTACTTGACCCAATGAGTGGGCAATATACTCCAACACATTCCTGTTATGCCGCAGAACTTCATCTCATTTCATTCTGGTAACGCACTAAATATTGGTGTGTGTTTGATCAACAATGCAAACCCTCCCTGAGCTCCTAATTAGCTCAGTACTTCAGCTGCAACCACGAAATTCATCATCTAGTAGCCGAATCACTCCATGCGGCGTAGTTCACATGCACATGTCTATTGCCATCAAATTGAGCTCACTGCAGGTTGTAGCATTGACATTTCCAACAGGTTATCCTCTAGCATGTTATGTTGATCATATTGGTACTTAATTTTTATACTGTATACTTGGCACAGTCTTACAATCTTGATGTGAGTCGTGGTCCCACATCTAACTCATTTCGTCTGGTATTGTCTGCTGCTCCCAGTTGGTCTTGTTTGCAGTATATGCCTCTCTTGTTTTCTGCGGTCGAAGTTGAGGATGTGGGACCTGCACGCACAGACAGCTGGCTCATAATATGATTGTGAATCTTCCTCTGTCGTTATTGTTTGTAACGATTTCTTGTGGTCTCTTTGTGCTGTACTGCTTTGCTTTTGGACCAACGCCCTTTTTGGCCAAAATAAAATAATGATCATTAGGGAAAGAAATGCTGTTGTCTTCCAAGAAGATGATGAAATTGTGATGTATGGGTCAAATAAAAAGTGCAAAAAGCAATTATTTTCAATATAGTTCTCTTTATATTGGTGCTGTAGTACATTTACATTTATTTGCTTGAAAATCACTTATTAAAAAAATTTGCAGATAAATAAAAAGCAACATATTCAAGGTAATCAAATTAAGTTAGGTGAGTGTTAAGTGTATTTCAGGTTAATTTTGATAGCTTAACACAATTTAACTTAATTTTTTAACTGTTTGATTATGATAATTTAATAATTGTTTTAAATACACAGTAAAAATACAGATGAAACCAGAAGTCTGAAGTAACGCAGTTATATAGGATTTTTATTCCAAGACCTTTCCTGGCCCCGCCTCTTTCTCCCATTTCGCTATTCTGTCATAATAAAGTGAAAAATCTTAAAAACGAGGTAAAGCAATTTGGTAACACTACTTAAAGCCTGTATAATGTATTATACATCTTTAAATAATGTTGATATCTTTTCATGAATATTTGTAAACAAAGTTAAAGGTGTTATTTGCGGAGTCTGAAATTGGTTGTTAGGATTTATGCTTTCTAAAGATATAAAAATTTAAATGTAACCTAGTAAATTTGGTTGCAGCTAACGTTATATTAACGAGCTCAATGCATTATGAGGCATAATTTATACATTAAAATAATTTATAATGCATAATTATGCTAAGCTTTTTGATGAAACTCAGATGTTCTTGCTTCCACTAAAGCTCAGGATGCTCTTTAAATCCTTGTAAAATCTCGCTGGAGAATGAGATCATCAAAATTAAACACACGAACGAAGACACCAGTGTTTAGTGGTTTAAGTGGTTTAATGTATTGTGTGTAACTCAAAACTGACATTGAATGAAGCGTCTTATACCACTGCACTCTGCATTATTTCTTCTTTCTTTGCATATAATCTTTGGACCTGGAACTGAAGAAAGATATATTGACACATGATCAGAGAGCTGTAGTTAATTATTCATCCCCACTATCAGCTCTGCACTCTCACTAGTGACGCTACAAACAGGCCATAAGAATTGTATTAGATTCACTTGCCTGTTAATTACACGTCAATGCATCTGTGGGTATTAAATGTAAATCGTGAAGTAAAATATGAAAACGTGTCTCAAATTGAGCAAGCTTTTACTTTAATTTCAGGATAGACCTATTCAAGATCAGGTTGAATTCTTCAGGATTACAATATCAAATTTGTCTGCCATATAATTTGTTTTTTGTTCCTTTTTTTTTTTTTTTTGTATTTACAGTTCCTTTAATAAAGGACCTTTATATCAATAGTTTATGAGGAATGCAACTAGTCCAGTTAAACAGCACAGTTCTGCCAGCACGGCATTGCTGCTTTTCACTTCTGCTTCCTGAACGTTTTAGTTTTATTTGAATTATTCAGTTTAATAGTTATAATGACCTTAAAAGTTATATTCTATGCTTTACTTTTCAAAATTCTCGACAAATCGAATTTTAAAGGCTCTTGTTATTATTTTGATTTTAGGAAAATGGACATGTACATCTCCAGTATGTTTTCATAACCAACCTTTGAATGAGCAAGCACGTTCATTTAGTTTTATGATGACAGCGATGTCGTGCGCCCTCGTGTGGCGGTGAGAAAAATACAACCACTTTTCACTTGAAATGAATGGAGTAGATATTTGTATTGACTTGTATTGATTATATAAAATATATAAAGTACACGACTTATTTTTTTAAACAGTGACAATGTGCGATAAACCCTGGACATGTGAACCCTCTAATTATAACTTGATTTCATCAAAAAAAGGAGGTAACACAGTTTTTATACTAACATCATCCATTTATTTACTTGGTAAATTTTGGTTTCTCTTACTTTATTCAATAAAAAAAATCAAACCAGAAAAAAATTAAATGTTATGGTTTTTAAGCATAAAATAAAACAAATATTACTGCTGAAATTGGCCAATACCAAAACAACCCCCTTCAAGAAAAAACATTCATAAAAGATGACTGATACTTGAACTGACCTGCAAATTGCAGGTCAGTTCTTGTCTTAGCCTCTAGATGTCGCTATGGGGCAACATTAGTTTTTATAAACACTCGCACGTGCTGTGAGTCTCTCAACTTACATCCCAACAAATCAAAAACGCTGTTTTGGAGAAAAACAAAAAGTAATAATAATTCGACGCCACTGTAAAAGCATTAAACAGAAACAGAAACATCTCGAATGAGCCCAAAGGTCGTATGAACGCAAAATGAATAGCCTCTGGATGGGTAACGTGAGTTCTGCTGACAGACACATTAAGACACATCTCTATCTATAGGCATATGTGCACTTGGACTTGTTTAAAGTTTGTATACAGATAAACCAGGCTGTATATCTGTGATGTGTGTGTTGTATGTATGTGTAGCTGGAGCCCCACATGGATGAAGAGTTCATCTGCAGAGCTTTTGCTCATATGGGAGAAACAGTGATAAGAATCAGACTAATCCGAGACAAAATAACCGGGTAAAGTTTGTCTGCTTGGAAATGTTTGGAAATGTAATAGGTTACAGATTACAAGTAATTATATTTCCAATTTAAAAGTAGTGTAACTACTTCAATTACTTTATATCTGTAACATGTGATTATTATTATTATTTGTTTTTTCAGCACCTCTTTTTTAAAAGATATGCGTTTAATATATATGATACTGTTTCTGAAATCAAATCTTTGCATAATAAAACCCAAATAGGAAACAAAACAATTATCGAATAAGCATGTCCTATACTCCTGATGTATGAAACTGATGTGTGTGTGAAAACATTAACACTTTAATAAGTAACTATTTTAATTACTTATTTTTTCACAGTCACTGTAACAGATTACAGTTATGTTTATTTTGTAACTAAATAAGGAAATTCTGTTACATGCAAGCACTGCTGTCTGTGCATTAAGTGTCAGGGTGTTGTTGATCTCTCCAGGAAAAATGCCGGCTATGGCTTTGTGGAGCTGATGGATGAAACCTCAGTAGAGAGGTGCCTCCGCAAAGTGAATGGAAAACCTTTGCCTTTTGCCACTCCTGTAATTATTCACAAGTCACTATCATGCTCACCTTAAGTGTCGACCAGTTCACCTGCGAAATATCAGAACATTTCATGCAATATAAAGACTGTACTATCATTACCTTTTATAATAATATTAATGTGATGTTACAGCCTAAGAGGTTCAAGTTGAGTCGTGCCACCTACGGGAAACTTGGTGACAGCTGGTAAGAAATGCATGTTTTCTTTCTTTGGTAGACTGCTATAGTTTAAAAAAGCTTTTGCTATGACTAGTGTAGTCAAATGCTGCAAGCAACCAGTTATTCAAAGAACATCCTGTGTGGATAAAAAGAAGAAGTGAAGCTTAGATATAAATATATCATTGCAAGATTTGTATTTGTAGAAGAAGATGAATATGAAAGACACATTTAGTTTTAGTAAACCTACAGTAATTCTCAATACCAGAATTCATTCTGACATGATGCTTCCAGAAGATGAGTTTAATCGTAAGAATAGGATTTCTAAAATGTGTTGCTTTGCGAGATAGGTTGTCATTTTGCCATGTATTTACATTGTTTTTGTTTTAACTTTAGCGTTGTCTTGTAACTCTGATACCAAAATTACCAAAAGATCTTGGCTGTGTTTTACAGGAGAGCGTAACACTTTATCACTTTCTCCGTTTTTGTAAATGCACATGGGGTTCAGAATATAAGTTTTATTCACACTAGTCTAGTACAAATATGCCACTTTGTTTCATAATTACAGTGTATACATTTTTCTTTTTTTTCCTTAAAAAAATTAAGTAAAAAGTTAAATTAGCCTATAACTTTTGAGGGACATATTGTATCATGGACCAGTGATAATGGACCAAGTAATGGCATAATATATATATATATATAATTGATTTTAGAGTTGATTTTTAGAGAGCTGGTTTAAATGGTTTAAGCTGGTCTTGAGCTGGTTTAACTGGTCAGAGCTGGTTTTAGATGGTCTTGAGCTGGTTTAACTGGTTTAAGCTGGTCTTTAGCTGGTCTAGAGCTGGTTTAAACTGGTCATGAGCTGGTTTAAGCTGGTCTTTTGCTGGTCTAGAGATGGTTTAAACTGGTCATGAGCTGGTTTAAGATGGTCTTTAGATGGTCTAGAAATGGTTTATACTGGACATGAGCTGGTTTAAGATGGTCTTTAGCTGGTTTAAACTGGACATGAGCTGGTTTAAGATGGTTTAGAGCTGGTTTAACTGTTTAAAGCTGGTCTAGAGCTGGTTTAAACTGGTCACAATTTGGTTTAAGACGGTGTTTAGCTGGTCTAGAGATGGTTTAAACTGGACATGATTTGGTTTAAGCTGGGTTTTGAGCTGGTTTAAGATGGTCTTTAGCTGGTCTAGAGATGGTTTAAACTGGACATGAGCTGGTTTAAACTGGTCTTTAGCTGGTCTTGAGCTGTTTTAACTGGTCAAGAGCTGGTTTTAGATGGTCTTGAGCTGGTTTAAACTGGCCATGAGCTGGATTAAGCTAGCAATTAGCTGGCCTTGAGCTGGTTCTTAGCTGGTCATGAGCTGGTAAAAATGGTCTTTGTGCTTTTTGTAATTAACTGATTAACTAAGCTGATCCTTTGATGACCATGAACTGGTTGGTCATGCTTCCAAGCAACTAGCTCCTGCTCAGGACCAGATTAGGACCAGCAGATGACCATCTTAAACCAGTTTATGACAAGTTTAAACAAGCACATGAACAGCTGAAACCAGCTCATGACTATCAAAGGACCAGCTCAAAGCAGCAGTCATGCTTCAGAACATACCTAACCAGCATATGCTGGTTTCTTCGACAGTAACTTAGCCAAAGAGCTCCATTATCTATTGATTTAATTTATGTTCTTAGCCCTGTCTCACTGTTGTTCCCTGCAGCTCTACTTTCTCCCTCTTTGTCTCGGATCTCACCCCGGAGGTGGATGATGGCATGTTGTATGAGTTCTTTCATTATAATTTTTCATCATGCTGCAGTGGGAAGATCATTCTGGACAGCAGTGGATACTCGAAGTGAGAATTAATGAATAAGTTCGCCTTACATGATCTCTTTTAGATTTCCCTCAGCTGATTGCCGTTGTTTGTAGGTGCTGTGGCTTTGTGAGCTTTGAGAGCGAGAGAGAACAGAGACGTGCTCTGGCTGAACTCCAGGGTGCTTCTGGACTCGGGAGGAAACCTTTACGCCTCAGTCTGGCAACAAATAAACTGTGAGTGTTTGTTATGAGAGGAAATTATGTGACGAGGGCATTTACATGAATGTGGTTGCCTCAGTATGGTTGCTTTCTTTCTTTTTGACAGTAAATGTGCTTTTGATAAAAATATACTACTTTTAAAACATTAAGCGCAGTAAATTAAATTGATCAAAAATGACAGTAAAGATATGTAATAAAAGACTACTATTTCAAATATATAACACTGGAGCTAAAAAAAATGTATAAGTGGAACAGGTATATTATTTGCAGCAATAAAAATTATTATTATTTTTTTTTAGCTTTGATCACAGGAGTAAATTACAGTTTAATTATATTACAATAGAGAACAATTTTTTTAAACTTAGAAAACGCTAAGTTTTTAATTTTTTTTATCTTACAGTATTACTGTTATCAATACAGCCTTGATGAGCATAAGAGGCATCTTACCGATACAGACATTAAAAAGCCTTACTTAGGCTACACATGGTGTGTGACAGTGTAGTGAGGCACTGGCAATGTCTGTAGCAAACGTTTAACGAGTTAGGAGTTTAAACAAATCCCTTTAAACAGATACTTACAGTATGATAACACATTTAATATGTCTAACCCTTCCATCCACCAGGAAGAAGAAAGAGTCATCTGAGAACCAAACTGGCCAATTCCATGCAGAAAGCTACAACAGCTATAACTTATATCTGAACCAATATTATTACCCACAGTATGACACCCATTTGTCTACATATGACTGGAATTATAATGTCAACTACATAGATCCTTCACAGAACATCACACAGGTTAATGCAATAATATTTCTGCATGCTTTTCCATGCTAAATCTGTTTCATTAACCCTCGGTGCATAAATTAAATCCAGTATTTTTTGCCTTACTGTCCTAAATTATTTTTTATGTTTTTTTTAATTCACTGTTTTTGTAATTGCAGGTAGAAGAGACAGAAGATGATGGCCTAGAGTGTAAGTTTTATCATGATATCATCATAATTGCAGCTTTTAATTTGAGCATGACTAATGTTATCATAATTACACTTTAAAAGCAATGATTCCACTAAATGAGGTGTCTTGCTGTGTTTTATTTCTTTGTGTTGCAGATCCAGACTCTGAGATTAATGTGATGGAGGAGAACGAGAGGTTTATGGACCAGAGTGAGGAACTGTACAGTGCTCTGATGGGTTGTTTCTTCCAGCCTCCTGAGTTATGGGACGGGGTCACCTGTAGAGTGACATGTTACCTGCCAGAGCCAATTTATCAGTATGAGGAGATGGACTGAGTACATTTGTTTATATTTACTATTTTTTTTATTGCAACAAGCCCATTATTAAGATAACTGGGGGTAAATAAAAAATAGTAACATTAGTTGTTTTTCTTTTTTTTTTTTTTAAGAACGCAGCTTATGCAGTAAAGTATGTGATTGTATATATGAAATAAGCTGTGAAAAGTGTATAGTACATCATAAGTTTAGTAAAATAAATAACTACAGTTCTTGTTTAAACAGCAATGTCTTGTTTCTTTGTTCATAAAAAGAGTGAAAAAAAAAATAATATATATATATATATATATATATTATTACAAAATATATTTTAAGCATTACGTTTTATTTATGTATCTTTGTTCATTCAATAAATAACATTTATAAAATATAAACATTAAAACATTTTTAAGCATTGCACATATTTTTTTCTATTTAACTGTACATCTAACATAATACCTTACAAAATAAACATAAAGGAAAATAACAGTTTAAATAACAGTAATATTAGGATAATTGTCCTACAAAAACGACACTTAATGAACTCAACTTTAATAAATCAGAAACTCATTTTAATATAGACCAGGCACATTTTGTGCAGATCACGTGCTCAACATTTATTTATTTGTTCGTTTATTAATTTATATAGAGTTTATAAGACTAAGAAAGAGACTGGCTTGTATAGTTTTTTTTTAAAAATTATGTTAGAGTTCAGGTACTTGCCTTCTGTTGTGTTTTCTGTGCCATCACGTGCTCTTGAAGGCTCGGCCCCTTAGCGGAAGTACAAAGTGCACCAGACCGGAAGTATCAAGTGAGGAGCGGCCCTGAGTTGAAGTAAGATCGTTATATTATTCATCGGAATTAGCAAAAACAACGGTCTGACTGCGTAAATATATATAAATTCCGATTGGCTACGAAAGCGTCTGTAGATGTCAGGCGAGGTTAAACGCGGATGTTCTTATGCAGCGTTTGGTGTCATTTAATTTAATGCTAATACTGTTGACGGGTGTTTGGGTTTTTGAGTGAGTAGTTCTCTTTGTTATTGACGATTTATTAAACAGGTCTGTTTAGTACAAAAAAAACCATAATTATTTAATAATAAAACGACAGTTTCCAGTGGTATCCAACTTTAGCGCGAGTGTTTAGTTAGTAATCGCACTAGCTTAGCAATCACTGATCTGGGGTCATTTATGTCTGACATTATATAGTTTTCTTTATTATTGTCTTGTATTCACTTGAAAAAAATAAAACACTATTACTAGTAATATAACAAAAAAAAAACATTACGTTAATTGTTATTAAAGTCGCGTTTAAAGCTTTATCAAATATTCATCGAAATAAAAATAACGATGTGATAGATAATTCATATTTATATGTAACGTTATCATGATCTTATTTAATGTGCATAACTCGCTCCCAATTTCCCTTAATAACCATACTAGTGCTGTATACCTGTGAAGTGTATCTGTTGACACTGTAATATGAGTAAGCAGTTTGACACTACTTTGTGTCTGTATCATGTTTATGTGTTTCACGCATGTGTGAGACAGTTATTTAGTACTTTCCTGTATTAATCATCATCCTTTAGCTCACCGTCACAGCAAGCGAGAGTAGTTCAGTCAATTTACGCTACACTAGTAACCTTTTGAAGTGCTTACTCATACCTAGATTAGTACTGTGTGTTCCGGGCTGTTTACTGTCATGATGTGTTTATCTGGTTCTCTAATCATTGCCAGGCATGTGAGGTGATGTTACATACTGTCCCTTATACATGAAGTCAAAAGCACAGGTTCCTGTAATGAAAAAGGCGTTATAATCTGTAATGCTATATTAACTGCTGACTGCTCAAGTCGTAATATTATTGTGGATGTTCTGACAAAATGTTTCTCTGTCCTCAGCATTTTCAGACACGGATACGCTTCCTGCTCTAGTTTCCTCCACCCTTTGTCCCGAGACGCCCGTCGGAGCCAGCTGAATATCCCGCAGCCATGTCGTACGGAAGGACCGAGCAGCGTGCCTCACCAAAGGACTTCAGCGGCCTGATCCAGATATGCAGCTCCAACATCCAAAAGATCACGCAGAACAGTGAGTGTCTGGATCTGTGATGTTTAGTGGTCTCGGCGTGTTTGTTAGTAGCAATAAAGGTATATCAGCAGGGAGTGTCTCATCAGTTTGACAGCTTAGTGGAAGGTTCATGATGATGAAGCTCTGCGTATTTTATAGAAATATAAGGAGCCTGTTTGGAGGATTTTGGCATTGTGTTGATTTTATTTGTCTTAGATGTTTCCTATGTTGGGATTTCAAACATTTGTTCAATAAGGAATTCTGATCTATGAAACGAGCCAGCCAACATTAAATTGTTATGTGGTGGCTCATAATAATCTGACGTGTTGAGACATGCACTGTTTAGTGTTGGAAAGGTTTTAGAAAATGTATTTTCTGCTCACTAATGCCGCAATAATTTGAACACGAATGCAGTAAAAAAAAAAAAAAACTTCATATTTTAAAGTGTTATTAAACTGTTGTACAATTTCATTTATAATTGACATTAATGACTTTTTATGGTGAAAAAAAGTTTCTGCAGATATATGCAGCAAAAACATCCCAGTTTCGATAATAATAAAAAACATCATTCATTGACTGGAGAAATTATGCTAAAAAATCACAGCATTAGACAAATATTATTTTAATGTGTAATGTTTTACAATAGTGCTTTTTTTTTTTTTTTTTTACTGTTTTATTTTATTCATTTAATTTAATACCAGCATTAATTTTTCAAGAGAAATAAGGGATGACCCTAAAGTTTTGAATGCTAGCATAAGTGATGGATGAACAATATGAATGCTTAATATATCATTAATGGGATTAATGAGATTTTATTTCAGATTATTTGTAGTTTCTTTTTTTCTCATACAGGCTGTTGCTTTGTAATTTTAAATACTGCTATGTAAAAAAAAGCATATATATATATATATATATAATATATATATATATTTTTTACATAACAGTTTCATATATATATAAATATATATATATATATATATATATATGAAACTGTTAT
>JAUCNO010000353.1:1968290-1983695 GCA_032353835.1 Enteromius viviparus
GTCAGGTCTGAGGATTTCTAGGAAAGAAGAATGACAAAACCAGCAGTAAATTCAACTTGAACCATTGTAATTACCAACGTACCTATTAAGACATATTACTTAAAGGTACACTTAACTTTTTTTTGTTGTTGATGATAAATGTTGATGGCATTCTGTTGGTACCGGTTCAAGAGTAACCATCTCCATCTCACTACATTTGTTGAATTGGGTCTGTCTTGTTCTTGTTATCACCATCCATCTAATTATATGCATGAAAGGAAAGAGAGTTACTTTTCTAATATGAAATTTGCACAAATTATGTAAATATTCAGTGTATGCGCAAATTAAAACACATACTTGTAATTTTGATTTGTGAACGTGCTCTCCTCACTTCTACTGGCTTCATGACGTGAATGAGAGTCTTGGTACATGGGTAGTGATGATTTACGCTTTCTAAGTTGGATGGAAAAATAAATTATTTCAGATAATATGACTTTTTCTGTGTAGCCCTTGATGATGTACACAACCTTTTAGAACTTTTTTCACAAACACCAGAGCTAAGACATGAATGAAACCACAAATGCTTTGGCTTTTTGAGGACTGGTTTCTAATGGATCAGGCTTAATCTGAAGGTGTCATCTGTTAGACAATAATAAGTCACCCAGAAACAACTAAATGGCTCATTTTAGCATCTGCATAAAACCATTCAGCCAAATCCATAGCAACACCATTATTTGTAGATGCTATATGCAGGCGTGCATGCTCATAAAAGAAATATAGACTCAACAGCAGATGTCAGTGTAAAACAGGTTTTTTGGGATTTAAGACATTGCTACTAAGGGTATAACCTACAGTACTTGGCAATTATTGCTATCATGTGACTTTCTTGCCCTGTGTTTTCTTGCTGGTGCTTTCACACGTGTTACAAAGTTAGGCATTATGTTACAGTATGTTATTTTAGAATTCCTTCATGCAAAGTTCAGCTTTCCGTTGGACCTGAAATAGTAAAGTCAGCTTAACTCTTAGAATTAAATACATATGCCTTAAACGCAAATGACTTGCTGCCATTCAACAAAATGACTAACCCTTAATTCTTCTCATCATCTGACTTGATTTTAGTCTGACTGAGACTCTGCGTGAACTCGGAGATTATGATGGATGTGTTGCTCACATTCTGTGGTGGAGCAGTCAGTGGTTAATGCCAAGGAGCAGCTTGCCCTTTGCAGTCAAATGACTGATAGTTATGAAAACACTCACAGTTTTATTATATAAGTGCTGTGTGTTTCTCTGCTTTTAGTTTGTCAATGAATAATGATGTTTGCTAATCAATAGCAATTTTTTATGAAAACCGAAATCTGTTCATGTCTTTGAACAGCTTTGATAAATTTCCAATGTGATTTAATTAAATGGATATGTTTACAGATCGAAGAGCATCTCCGTTTGTCTAAATGATTGGCCCTGCTTGTTGGTCAGGTTAGGAGGTTTGATCCTGGTTTAACACAAGGCTGGGAAATGACGATACAGCAGAGGGAATTTCTGGCATGGTTACACAGTGCTCTGTGCCGCAGGGAAGACCTCAATCAACCTTGTTTGAGATTTCCCATCAGTGCTGCTCATAGCTCATGTCCCTCATTTCATGCTCCCCATAGCTGGGCTGCATCCTCAAACGAATCCTGGAAATGGCGTGGGATTCATCAGGCTGGTTAATGGATATGGATACGGTTCAAGACTTTGATATTCGGCTCTCCTCATGTGCATCATTTGCTTAATCTGGCTCCAAACTTCCAGCTGAGCTGAACATGAGTATCGTCTTTTCTGGAAATTCAGATCAGAATATTCAGGATTGAGTTATTACTTTGAGGTAATAAACACAAGTCAAAGGTTGTTTTTTCTACCTCAGTCTAGGTAAGTTAAGTTGTGGTGCCAAACTTGCCCAAATCCTATCTGCTCTAAAGTTATCCTCTTTAGCCTTGGACAAATGTTCAATTAATTTTAAGTCTATTTTCAGCAATAAGGATAGGGACTTTAGCACCAGAAAAACCTTTTCATAGTTTATAGAACTATTGGCCGAAAGTTCTCGATCATTGGTGTGTTGGCACAGCAGGAACTCAGTTTGGGGTAACTAATTAAGCTTTTACTTCAGAGCATAACATATTTCTATAGAAACTACCAGTGTTGTAAGTGTATGCTAATTGGCCAAACACATATGCCTATCCTGCATTTTTAAAAAGCTGGGAAAAAAGTTATACCACAAACAGGGATAATAGTATTGGTCTACCTTTTGTCTTGACCACTGTGTTCTATTCCCAGCTTGGATCATCTGTAAAGCTGGAAGGGTTCTTAGGAGATTAAGTCAGGTTTTTGTGGGTTTTAATCATGTAAATTGTGCATTTACAATCATGAAGTCCTCCGTTCAAATGCTGCAAATAAAAATAACGTTGCCTATAGCCGCTTCATAGTTCTTGCTGCCAGTGTGAATGCACCTAGGAAAACGGCCTGAGGGAGAAACCACCATACTGGCTAGTTCTTAGAACTACATGGTGCAAAAGCCCATTATGTTGGGTTGTCACAGAAGTGATCTTCTGGGACATCATCTACTAGTTTCTATTGGGGCTTGGGCTGAAGCCGATGCCCAGTCTTGTACCTGGTTGTGCTATTCCAAACCAAAAACCCTGGACCAGTGCTCAAACCCTAGTACCAAACAACCCAAAGCCTTGGTATCGAAAGAGAACCTGTGATATATGTGGGCATAGGTGCCTCCAGGATGTGATTTCTCCTAAGGGTGCTCTTTGGATTCTCTTCCAATTGGTGAATCTGACGGGTCTCATGGTCTCCTTCATGCATATTCAGGAGATTTAGAACAGATTTTCTAATCCACCCTGAAGAGCCACCGCCCTCCACACAGAAAAAGCTAATTAAAATCTTCATGGTTGCCAGAAAATTACAGGTAGGTGAGGTTAGGCAGGGTTTGATCTAAACTTTGAAGGGCAGATGACCTCTGAAGTTGGATTTGGGGAACCCTGCTCTGGATGTCTAATTTGCAGGGTGACTCCCGAAAGTATTAACGAGAGCCTTTTTTCTAGGACGTTGTGTCTGCAGACTCCATAGTGGAATGCAACCCAACATTCGATAACAGGAGTGTCAAGCTCAGTTCCTGGAGGGCCACAGACTTGAAGAGTTTAAGTCCAGCTCTAAACACACCTCAACCAGCTAATTAAGCTTTCATATACTTGAAATCTAAAGGTAGGTAAGTTGGAGCAGAACTGGCACTTTATTATGTCACTAAAGTGTGGACCTGTGGTCATGAAAAGCTGAGGGCAGCATTTAAAACTAGACCCTGCAGTGTCCACTGATGTTCATACTTATATAGTGGTTCTTAACTCACTGGTGTTCAGTCATAACCTGAAAAAAAATATTTTTTTCAAAAAGTTTGGAAATGTAACAAAAAATTTTAAACTTGGTACTATGGACCCCTGCTCTGCATATTTTTCATGTCCCTTATTTAACACCTAATTCTGATCATCAGCTCGAGACAAAAGGATAAAGGAGACAGAATATGTGCCGAGTGGTAGGCATGCTTTGGCAGCTTAACCAAAAATGTCAGTACATTCTGTAAAACAGAGGAGCCAACTCTGTTCCTAGAGAGCTACCTTCCTGCAGAGTTTAGTTCCAGTGCTGCTTCAACACCTGCTGGTAATTTTCAAAAGGATCATCAACACCTAGCTTACAGGTTGAGGTGTGTTTATGCTTGGGGTCAAAGCTCTCAGGAGCAGGGTTGGCTGTATCTCTAACAACTTGTCAAGTACCGCAGCATCTTCTTTTATAAATAATTAGAATGAATCAATGGAGTTGATAACTTTTAAATCCTGTTAGTCCTGCTTTTTACACAGTAGTTTGATCAGAGTAGGATATAAACAGGAAATGGGACCTCAAGGGCCAGAGATGAACCTCTGGCTTGCTTTAAGCTGCAGCTTTGAGGTTATTCTTCAGTTGTGGTTTGTATGTTGTAGCCCCTCCTGTCCATTAAGAGTTTTTGCATGATTCTCTCCAATTAGAAGAGATCTCATATTACCCCGGACTATTTAAAAAGGTGCAGAAATATCTGCATCTGAATCTAACAAAACTTCCTATTGTTATTTTTGAGGCCTCTTCTGCTGTGTCGGTTAATGAGGATACACCACCTTTGAGAAAATTGCCACATTTATTGCAACAGTCACAAAGACAAACTGTGGCAAGCTTTCCAAAATCTTTTGACCAATATTAGTTTTTAAAAACCTTTAGAATAAAATCATTGCATTGCTGTCTTAAATTTGTCTTAAAAACACAATCTTATTTAATCTTATTTAATTGCTACTCTATGCTTTTTTTTGCCTTTTCCTCACAGTCTGTTGCAATATTCTGACATCGCACATTTTCTGCCATCTGTATCTTGGCCAGCAGTGCGTTTTTGGTTTTAAACTTGCCGTTCTGTCTCTCTTTAATTGAAACTAGTGCAGAGACTCACACTCCAGCTGCACATACCTCCTGCTGGAGTGTTACATAATCAAACCACAAGTGACATTCAGAACTTTGGTTTGTTGTCCAGACCTTTTCCTTATTACACTCGTGTCTCATTTATTTCTTCACTTTTTGCTGGCATATACACCGGCTAACTGCATGCATTTTTGCAGCTCTGACAGGTCTAATCATCGTCCTGCTGGAGGGGAGTGTGAGAGGATAGATTAAAGACTGCAATGGGACTCCATATTTATTCTTTCAATAACTTTTTTGCAGTGGTTAGTTGTGAGCAGAGAAGGACCATCAGGAGTCCCCTAAGGTGTAGCCCATGGGATGGGTCTTATACTGCAGCTCTGAGACGTCTTGAATTGAATCCTAGCTGCACACTCCCCAACTACTTCATCACTGAAAAATCTGGAACTAAAGCCTTACATGCACATATATAAAATATGCATTAATGGATACACTTTATTGGCGCAGCTTATAAAGAAGTGACTTGCAATTAACAAAAAGCACACAGGAATTCTTCATAAAGTTCAACATTACAAAATGTCAAGTTGGTACAGGTACAGGGCTACAGCTGTAATGTTATGAAGTTGAAAGAGTCTTTGCATGGATTTTGGCTGAACCACAGATGTCACATGGAATATTTTAACCTTTCTGGGCCTTAGAGAGCTCTCTGGTTTCATCTTAATTTGTGTTCTGAAGATGAACCAAGATCATGTGTGTTTAGAACAACATTATGGTGAGTAAGTAATGACAGAATTTTCTTTTTTGGGTGAACTAATCACAGATTTGAGGTTGGAAATGGCTCTACTATTGGAGAAATCATGAGAGTATTCTGAAAAGATGTATTCCAGAGTGTCCCAGAGTAATGGTTTTATCATTTTAAGGAATTTTACTGAACTTTCTTTAATGTGTTTTCCATCATTGTGTATTTTTAACTTTCTCTTTCATATAAAAACCCATAATGTTAGCCAAACAATACCAATAACCCAACACACATTATTTTCTCTTTTTTCAAAAGTTAATTGGTTTGTTTATCAGTTACACAACAAAGTCTAGTCAGACTGCTTTGGTTGATGATGGTTTCTCACACCCTGTCAGTACACCATAATTGTTTCAGCATTTGAAATGGTTGGGATTTGCACAAGCTGGTATTTGGGGTTTATTTGGATTTCTGGGATAAATCTGCCAGTGCCTGTGAGATGGGTAGGTCTTTAAAGCCTAGACCCTCACCAGAGACAGCTGGGCTGCAGACCTATACTCAAGTGAGTACACAAACATGTGTTCACTGTTTTGGAGAGTTTTAATATTTTAGAATCAATGTGCCCTGAATTGGAACACCAACGAATCTTGAAAAGACTGCATCATTTCAGCTGTTGCAGTAACTGGCAATTACCGGGAAAACAGGAGAGAGTGAATCAGGTACTGCCTGCCAAATAACGGAATGGTTCAAAACATGGATAACTGGAATGGGATACGTGCTAATGAAAGGGACCTGTGCTGTCTATCTACATTAAAACAAAAACAGCCAACAGCAAAAACGAAGAAAGGAAGAAAAACAGAACAAAATAGAGTTTGCTGCTCACGCAAGAGAGAAAATAAATGGGAGTTCCCATTGGGTTGTGTTTACATTCCCGCTGGTTGTGTCGTATTTTCCATGAGGTTCACCCGAGGATAATTGGGGGTGCAATGGGTTGCAGATGTTGGTTACACCTTTATCCTACGGGCCCCTGGGTGCCCGCTTTGGTTTTGTCACTCTGCTCCACCAAGCTCTACGCTTCAGTGGATCTATGAACAATGACCTCTGACATTGTCCTTCAACTCCTCCCATCTCCATACACCATATCCCAGATTAATATAACACCAATATGTTACTTACCCAAACAGAACGATGCTCAATACCTCAAAATAACATGGAATAATTTCTCAAGTGTTGTTTCAATAAGCCTATATTCATTTAAAGGAGTAAGGTTTAAATTAACCTTTCAGTCTTTATCTGTCTCAACAAACCTCACATTTAATTTTAATGGTAAACTTAGAAAAAAAGTTAAAATGCATTTGTAAGTAACACTTTATTTCGATAGTCCACTTTAGAAATTCCAATTACAGTAAGTAACTTCATCCACATATCAACTAGTCAGTAGAGTATTAGTAGACTGTCTGCTTAATAAGTTTTAACACTATTTCACGAGTTTGCACTTCCTCAATGATAGTAAAGCATGTCTGGTGAGCTGGGAATTTGATGAACCCCAAGCCCTATGAGAGCCCTAATTAGGGCATGGCTCGGAGTCCGGCTCGAACCCTGCGTGCCCCCCGAGGAAGGAGTGCAAAAACGAGATGCGGAAGGGAAGGAAACTGGCCTATTTAAAGTGGAGAAAAAGTGACTGGATTGGCTTATGACCCTAAACCTATCCTAAAAGTCTACTCTGAGAGTTAGTAGACATAGTTGCAAATTACTTAGAATTAGCTGACAAAGTTACCTATAGTTCGAAGAATGTCTAAAGTGGACTATCCAAATAAAGTCTAGCCCATTTATTTAATTTTAAATGTAGTTAAAATGTATTACTGATATATTGCTTACAATTTACTAATCATTATAATTAAACTTTATTTGGCATAATACTTTGTACACAATGCACATTTCCTAATATTGAGCCTAAAATAGGTTTTAATGTCACGATTGATGAGGGTTATTTAAAGGCTTAGTTCACCCAAAAAAAAATTCGGTCATTAATTACTTACCCTCATGTCTTTCCAAACCCAAAAGACCTTTGTTCATCTTCACAACACAAATTAAGATATTTTTGATGATATCAGAGAGCCATCTGTCCCTCCATAGACACCAAAACAACTGAAATTATCCCAGATGCAGAAACGTAGCAAAAACATTGGTAAAAAATCTTCCCCCGTGACTTACCTCTTCCGTCATTTTAGAGAGTATCTCAATGCACCGCATACGCAAGCTTTAACGTATCTGACATAATCAGCCTAGAAGAAAGCTTACACTTACACATTAATGTTCTCGCAAAACTGAAGTTGATCCACTGATGTCACTGTTTACCAGTGTTTTTACCATGCTTCTGGATCTGGGATCATTTCAGTTGTATTGCTGTCTATGGAGGGTCAGATGGCTCTCTGATATCATCAAAAATATCTTAATTTGTGTTCCGAAGATGAACAAAGTTCTTATGGGTTTGGAACAACATGAGGGTAAGTAATTAATGACAAAATGTTCATTTTTGGGTGAACAAACCCGTTCTTTGAACAATATCGTTCTTTATATTTTTCACCATCATTAAACTGGTCTCCTTATATTGCTGACTAATAAATACTAGAACCACAAAATGATAAAGAGCTTTTATCAGTATTTTCCAAACAAGGTATGAAAGGGGTTGTCTGATGAACATCAGCCACTCCTGTGTGTCGTGAACAAATGCCAAAGAGCAGCTTGATTAATTGCTAAGTGTTAAAAAGCTCGACATTGTGAGTTAATTCACTTAAGTCTCTGTAATCTATTGCCTTATCAGTTGCCACGATGTTAAGTGCTTTGTGTGAGGTTCTTAGTTTTATGTCGAGTTTAACCTACTGCTGCAGAAACTGAATTACTCTCACAAAAATAAAAGTGTTGTGGCAGCATTACCATAGTACAGTGATGGTATCAAATGACAACCTCAGGGTACATATCACAGTACTACAGCATTGCTATATTCTTGTACCACATGGTATTACAAGATACTTTAAAGAAATATGTACAAAAAGTAATGCCATGAAAGGGCATAACACAGCATGTGCTGGCAATTAAATTACATTGATAAAGTGTTTTTCCGAAGCACAAAATAATAGTGAGCTACTGGAATGTGCAAAGGCATGCTGCCCGTAGGAAAAATGCCATATGTCTCTGATCCTTCTATTAAAAATAAATCAAGGTGCAAACACAATGAGGCCTTTGCCGCTGTTATTAGAATGCCCTTTGCTGTACTCAAGGTTGGAAATCACCATCACTGTTTCCAGTCTAAAGTGAGAGGAGATCAGCTGTACTGAAACTTCCGGGGTGATACCCTTTTTATATTTGGTATTATTTGCTATGACTTCATTCTATCTATCCATATAGCACCTTTTCATCTCCCATTCCATGGCGCTTCAACGTGGATTCCCCCGTGGAAGCTGATCTTTGAGCTGTCATGGAATATTTTTAATCTTGTGGCGGGGCAGATGGAAACCCAACCCTTGAATGAATACATGGGCAGCTGAATCATCTCTTTATTATTATTATTTTACCCCTGTGCATCATATAGGGAAATGGGATGTGTAACAACATGTCTCTAATGTTTCAATTGGAAGGCGACAGCTAGTCTTGTGCATGCATTGGTTTGTTTGTTATGTCTAAAATTGTGTGAAAACTCCTGTGGTTTTATCTACCCTTTACTGCATGTGTTTTCACATTTTTACCACCGGGTTTGACACTGAACCTTTGTACAATTACAATGTCTAATGTTTTCCAGAAGTCATCAGTTTAGGAACTATTTAGAAACAACAGCATTGTTAGATATGTTTGAACTGGTTTAGGCTGTTACTGGGTTGGTTATGAGCTGGTTATGAACTGGTATATATTCTTGTTTTTTTTTGTTTTTCATTAGTTGCTTCTGCTCTGCATAAGCCTTAAATTTATTATATACAAATCTGAATGCAATAGACCACACATGTGACCCTGGACCACAAAACCAGTCATAAGTGTCAGTCTTTCACAAACTGAGATTTATACATGGCCTGAAAGCTGAATAAATAAGCTTTCTATTTATGAAGTTCTTAGCAATGCATATTACTGACAAAAATATATATTTTATTATATTTATGGTGACATTTACAAAATATCAACATGGAACATGATCTTTACTTAAAGGGAGAGTAAGCGATTTCTGGAAGCCAATGTTGATATTTAAAATCATAAATGAAACCCAGGCAAAGATTAGTTCTGTGAAACAAAGCAGAAACAGTGTTTACACCGTGTTTACATGAGACAAACGGTGTGACAAAATAGTATAGAAGTTTAATAATCAGTGATGCTGCCACGTTCTATTCATGACTTGCTTAACACAAATTTCAAAGGATTTACAACGGTCGCTTTATCGCATTCAGTGTAGGTAGACTTTAGCTGTTGTGGCATGCTGTCTGTTGTAGACACAGTGTTACTCACCTCGAGAAGAGCCAAAGCAACCATGCCACCCTTCCGCTCCTTGACTTCTCTCCAGTGCTGGAAATCTGATACATCTGATATAATCTGATATATTTACACGGGGGTCCTACTTCTTGCCTTATCGTTCTGCAGACATTTTCCTTTTTTGTTTTTTTTCTGTTTATTCGGCTCAACTGTTCACTCAACACACTCTCCTCCACATCAATAGTAGACACGCCCCTTACAGCTGATTGGCTACAAGTTTGTTTTGGTATTCAGTTTTCTAAAGCATTTTTTTTTAATTGCTTGCCCTGCCTTTAATATCTTAATAGTTTTTAAAATGTATAATTTTGACTTATACAATATATTTTGCCTATTGCTACAAATGGTACTTAAGATTTTTTTGTGGTCCAGGGACACATATGAGTTTGTGTTCAACACATTGTGAAGAATTGTGAAGGCTTATTCAAGGAAGTAAACTCAGAGAATCTGCAGTGTTTATTGGACCTTTGAAGTCATTACATATAACAGTGATCATGAATCTTCATGCATTGTAATCTCTTGATCCGGTCATTTATGTAAAATGATGGTGTTCTGTACTACACTTCATGGTCATTACTTTTAACCAGCCAGCACAAATTAGCCTTTGCCATGATCATGTGAAATTTTATTTTTTTATGTTTAATGAAAAGATAATTAATCATGAGAACATATAAAAGGAAAATCTTCAAAAGGCCTTTATTTACATCTTGGTATGTTGCACAATACTGATCTGATCGCATGTGGTTGTGTTTAACATTCCCTCTTCTCATCTCCAATTCCCTTGATTCTATTTGTCTCTCCAAGGCTTCCCTACAGCAAAAAAGCTCTTTAGCTAAATGTCCTTGATGCATCTTGAAAGTGCAGCCAGGGGCCGCCTTCCCTTTGCCGAAAATCCTCTAAAAGCAGCCAAGAACTCCCGAAAGGGAGCTCTTCAGCTCTCGAAAATAGATAAAGAAGTCAAAGGGCACAGGAAAACTTTTAAATGATGACAGAGGGGCTTTTTTCAAAGGTGAAATGTGATGGAGCCCTCTGTCTTCTTAAAAGCTCCCTTCGTTCGTATTACTGTGAGGGATGGCGCAGAACAGAGCAGTATATAACAGTCAGATGCATAAACACTGGTGAACATTATACTCGTAGTACTCTTAGTCGTTTGGAAATCAGATTATTGTGTAATATTGTAGAAGCCTACTTTTGGAGAGCTACTGTACCTTCCCACAGACCTCGGTTCCTTCACTTTCCCAACACACCTCCTTTATTCTGCACATAGGTCAAGGTGTGTTTGCTTGTGGTCAGAGATTGCTACAAGTTAGCTTAATAATTGGTATATTTATGCTCTTAATTTGAATCACATTTGCTCAGTTCTAAAATCTATCGCGCTACCTTGGTGTCTACTGCTTAGTAAGCAGCTGTTTTTTTATCTTCCTTTCTCTCTTGCGCTTGGTCAAGCTTGCATGCACAGCGTGACTGCTTTGTGATACAACCCCTGACATACAGAAATGTGTTGTTTTTTAAGAATGCAGATACTGGTCCTTTCTGACCTCCTTGCATGTCTAGCTTAATTGTTTGCACGTTCCCATTTGCATTCTTGTCACTGTCTTTAAAGGGTTAGTCATTAATTAGTCACCCTCATGTCGTTCCAAACCCATAAGATCTTCGTTCATCTTCGGAACACAAATTGAGATATTTTTGATGATATCAGAGAGCCATCTGTCCCTCCATAGACAGCAATACAACTGAAATAATCCCAGTTCTAGAAACATAGCAAAAACATTGATAAAACAGTCCATGTGACATCAGTGGCTCAACCTCACTTTCGCGATGCTTCCTGTATACTTTTTTGCACAAAAAAACAAAGATAAAATAAATTACTCTTCTCCAGTGACTAACGTCTTCCGCTATGCTCAATGCATTGTATACGCAAGCTTTAACGTATTTGACAAAATTAGCCTTGTTTACATCCGGGTGAAAGCATGCGCATGTGAGTAGCTAATGTCTAACAGCCTAGAAGAAAGTGTACGCTTACACATTAATGTTCTCTAAAACGGCTGGAAGACGTAAGTCGTAGAAGAAGAAAGGTTGAGTACATGATGGTTTTTCTTTGTTATCTTTGCGCAAAAAATTTATTCTTGTATCGTCTGAAGTTGATCCACTGATGTCACATGGACCTTTTTACCAGTGTTTTTACCAGGTTTTTGGACCTGGGATTATTTCATTTGTATTGCTGTCTATGGATGGACAGGTGGCTCTCTGATATCATCAAAAATATCTTAATTAGTGTTCTGTAGATGAACGAAGGTCTTATGGGTTTGGAACGACATGAGGGTGAGTAATTAATGATAAAATTTTTAGGTGAACTACCCCTAAATCACTATTAAATGCAACTGCTACACTGTGATTGTCCCCACCTAGTGGACCAAGCAATTAGTTCAATTAATTCCAGACATAAGTCATCCTGAGGATGGTATTTGCTTCATGTGCATCAGTGTTGAAAAGAGTTCTTAGTTGGCCACCAAGTTTGATCCCACTGGTCAGATTTGATTTGGTTTGATGTACTTCTCCAGCTTGACTAGGTTGGGAGACAACCAGTTTAAATATGCTAAGACCAACTCCGGGCCAAGGTATCTGAGAATTGAATATGGTGTGCCTCCGTGACCTCGTTTCTTTTGTTTCCAGGCGCCGACACCCAGCCTTCACGTTTTTCAAATAACATCAGTGTTAACTTTCAGTACAAGGTCTGTGTCAATATTCTGGCAGTTGTACAGTACCGCCCCGGCTCCTCACTGCTTATGTCAACTCCTCTGTAGACCTCACCCAGAAAATACCACAGCAGCTCAGTTCCTTTGGAAAGCTCTCAGAGAGCTGGGCCACTAACATGGAGAAGAAACCCATTAATCTTCAAGATGTTTCTGAAAAGCATTAAATGCGATCTGGCAGTCATTTTGATTGATCGAGGGCCAGCTGGAATGGATGTCTGATATTTTGGCCCTAGATTTAAAAGATGTCTTGGAAGGAACGTTTTAGGGTACAGAAGGTTAAGAAGTCTTCCAGCATTCATTTGATCATTACAATACAACCAGAGTCACACTCTAACACCCTATAAATGTAGAGGAATATGTAATAGCATAGTAACTAGCAGGCCATATTACACAGACCATATGAAATCAGTGAGTGTCACGATTTGGCTTTCTACAGTGCAATGTAATCTTTGACAAAGCTTCCAATGGATTAGGACATCTAAGGACCTGAGACTTTTATTATAACCATTGCATATGCACAAAACGGCTGTGTATGCCACTTCCTGCAGAATAAAAACAGTGGTTTTAAGCTCTGTTTTTGTGTTGATATACATTTATTAGATTTGAAGTTAGAAGCAGAAGTTAAAGCAAGATTATATAAATGTAGATATTTGTGGTGGATTGGCTTATGAGAATTTTTTTAAATGAAAATTTTTTTATTAGTGAGGATAATAATCAGTGATGCGCAACTGCAGCTGCTTACATGGAGGTGTTGATGTTGTGTAAAAGCATCTCTAAAACATTATGAAAATACTACTGTATGCTATTTGGACAATTTGAAGAAAATAGTAAGATTTACACGTGTTCTTTTCAAAATGCATAGTGTCAGACAATTTTACATTGCAATAAATATAGGCCTATCTGTTTTCACTAAAATAACTAAAAGATGTTAACCTTATCAGCAAAACTGCATAAATGTAGTTTGATTTGAATTGCTTGCATAAACAATTTAAATACTATTTGGCCATGTGAAAGAAGGAGATCAACTAACAATTTATCTGATATTTAAACAGTTTTTGTTTTTATCTTGATATATTTATTCTAACACATAACAAGAATAGGCTATTGGAAGATTTTTAGCAATGGAGATGAATGTATGGCACAAATAACAAGTCCTTATTTCATATTCACTTAACGTCTTGTAACAATTTAAACAGCGTCACGTGTATGGGAATATGCATGGAAATGATATGCAGATGAGGTTATGCATAGTAAACCTAGACATTGTAAGGTCCATATATGGTTATTTCTGGAAGGATTCGGGGTGGAGATGAACGTACACACACACATGGTTTTATAAATCTGAAAACTTTTGCGCGTTCGTGAAAACTAGCTTTTGAGCGTACGCAAACTTTTAGAATGAAACCTATGGAGAGCTTTATAAATGAGCCCCCTGGTCTAATGTAAAGTCAAGACGTCTTTGGATCCTTGAGGTAATGCACAGACCAAAACTTATATAATCTTTTGCGCAGAACCTTTTTGTCCAGTAAGTCTAAGATCATTGAGTCTGTAAATTGAACTGAACAATACAGTATATTGAGACTCATTGTGTTAATCATGTAAGATCCACCCAAAACTAAGGTATCCAGTGGTGGCTAAAGGTTACCTGTACGTTTCTGTAGCTTATCTGGCTTACACCTTTTGGGTTCACATGGTAATTGGTAAAGGGGACACGAGCAAAGTATCTCTAAAACCGAATCTTTGTTACCTTTTAGTCTATTTGTTAAACTGAGACCATTGTACCAGTCGCACTTCAAAGGATACTACACATGACTATGAATATCACTTTATGAACTGAATAAAGGTAAGGAGGAGTAAAAAGAAGGGAAAAAAAAGGTAAGATATAAAGCTTTCCTGCATCTTCTCTCAGAGAGATGTGGAAACAGGTGTCTGTATGTTATTATACTGCATTTTTATTGTCCATATATTTTACAGTAAGTTCTTTCATACTTACAACCAATTCATAGAATGGACCTCACAAATAGGAGTAAGTAAGTATACCTGTAATACCGAAAGTGAGCTTGGATGAAGGCATCTAAATGACTACTATGTTTAACATTAGATCTGCTAGTCTTTTTTTATTTTGAGATGTGGTCCTTAGGAACAAGGGACTGGTCATGAAGTAGGGAACAGGGAGAGGTGGTAATGACAGAAGAACCTAATTCTGATGGGGTGTGTCTCCCTGACTCTGGGAAAATTGGTCCAAGCATCTCGTCCACCTCCCCCACCCCTTAATTCCTTCCAGACAGGCCCAATGTTGAAGCTGGAAGGCCTTCAAGGGCCTCTCCTGTCTGGAATGTGTGAATGCACTTTGGGGGGAAAGAGTGAGACGGGTTATTGGGCGCTGGAGAGAGCCAGGGCAATGTGATATGCCACCTCAGCCACTGCTGAGCACCTGTGGGATTTAGTTTGGAAGGAAAAAATCCCCCTGCTTTCATCCTGGAGGGCTGTCAGCTCTGTGAACACTCGCTGTCCACCGCCTCTATTCCTTTCTACCCCAGCCGATATACCTCCAGAGCCTCCAGCCCTGGTGCAACATTTCATCCGTTCAGCTCAATGGAGACCCACCCCAGAGTCAGCCTGGGCCGTGCCAGAGGTATTTCCGTGCAAGAGTCTTTCCAAGTTAAACCTCTGGGGACGGAATAGTCCCTGCCAGCATGGAGCAGTCAAAACATCTATTCTGACCAATTGCCCTGTGGGTTTGCACTACCAGAGCCTAACTCCACCAACAACTCTTGCTGTTTACCAATAATGCAATGGCTGTTTGTCTTTTCGGGGTGTTTTATAACTTTCCTCGTATAGGGTTACCAAATGAGAATATGTGAATTTGTCGGTTCACAGTAAAAAACGTTGGGTTATTTTTTTAACCCAATAGATGGGTTACACATATTGGGTCATTATGTTGGGTTATTT